>PVKM010002877.1:0-61449 GCA_004027735.1 Carollia perspicillata
CTCTGACTGGCTTATTTCACTTAGCATAATATCCTCTAGGCCCATCCATCCATGCTTTGAAGAGTAAGATTTCCTTCTTTTTTTTTCTTTTTACAACCTAGTAGTATTACATAGTGTACCACAGCTTTTTAATCCACTTACCTACTGAAGGGCACTTGGGCTACTTCCAAATTTTGGCTATAGTACAATAAATAATGCTGCAATGAACATGGGGTGCTGATAATATTTAAAATAAGTGTTTCGGGTTTCTTTAGATATATTCTCAGAAGTGGAATTGCAGTTCCACCTTCAATTTTTTGAAGTATCTCCACACTGCTTTCCACAGTGGCTGCACCAATCTGCATTCCCACTAACCGTGCATGAGGGTTCCCTTTTCTCCACGTCATTGCCAACACTTGTTTGTTGATTTATTGATGATAGACATTCTGACAGGTGTGAGGTGATATCTCGGTGTGGTTTTATTTGTATCTCTCTGATGATTAGTAACATTGAGCATCCTTTCATATGTCTATTGGCCATCTGTATGTGCTCTTAAGAAAACTGTCTATTCAGATCCTTCCCTCATTTTTTAATTGGATTGTTAGCTTTTTTTGGGGGGGGGGGTTGATGTTGAATTTTATAAGTTCTTTAAGATTTTGGATATTAACCCCTGATCAGATGTATCTTGATGAATATGTTCTCCCATTCAGTGGGTTGTCTTTTAATTTCATTGATAGTTTCCTTTGCTGTGCAAAATTTTTTTAGTTTAACGTAGTCTTATTTGCTTATTTTTTTCATTTCCCTCAGCTGAGGTGTTACATCAGAAAAATATTGGTGCAAGAAATGTCCAATATTTTACTGACTATGTTTTTGTCTAGGATTTTTATGGTTTCAAATCTAACATTTAAGTCTTTAATTTGTTTTTGAGTTTATTTTTGTGTATGGTGTAAGAAAGTGGAGTTTCATTTTTTTTGCGCATATCTGTCCAATTTTTCCAACACTATTTATTGAATTGACTACCTTTACCCCATTGTATGTTTTTGCCTCATTTCTCAAATATTAATTGACCATAAAGGTGTGAATTTATTTCTAAGTTCTCTATTCTGTTCCATTGATCTATATGTCTGCTTTTATGCCAGTACCACACTGTTTTGATTACTGTGGCCTTGTAGTGTAAGAACTGCAAAAGACCCCGAACAGCTACAGCAATCTTGAGACAGAATAACAAAGTTGGAGGAATCACACTACCTGATATCAAACTCTACTACAAGGCCACAACAATCTCACAGATCTTTAAATCCATGACATTTTTACTCAACTGGAATAAAATAATGTAGTGTAGCCTGAAAATAAACAGAAGTAGGGAGCCTCTTGGCCTACAATTCAGGGCTTCTCTGCACTGTTTTAGGAAACTTCCTGTTATATATCTTATCCAGCAAAGAGAAGTGGCTTCAAGACCTAATATGTAAGTACCCAGTATGCAGACATAGATTAAGAACTCTACACCATTTTCTCCTAATTCTATAGGCAAAGTCTATGTAAAGTTTCATAGGACTGCTAGCAATTTCTTTCAACACCATTGTGAGGCAACTCATAGTTATCACACATAAAAGAACAGGAAAAAAGTAAAAGTAGTTAGCATTACAGCTGTTATGTTTAGAGATGGAAATGTTCCTGTTTCCGTTCTTCTTTTCCCAGAACCATAAAATAATGTATCGTAGGAGATGAACCCACAAACTAAAACAGAAATTTTGCAGCAGGCTCGAGCAATGCAGATCCACTGTAAATTATCTTACAGAACTGCCCTGATAGTTATACAATTTACACTGTGTATGGATGGCAAGTATCTTATATCTAAAATTTGTAAGTATATGGAAATGTATGCCAGATCACTAAAATATAACTTGGGCAGGCTGTTCCCTCTCTGATTATTTCATCAATAAAAAATGGATCATAGATTACTCATAATTAGTTTCCTGAATGAGGACTGAAATCATTCAAAGATTTCTTTTTTTTTAATTTGCAAGAACTTAGATATAGTTTCCAACAGTAGCTGTACATTTTCCAAAGTTAAATTCCCACATATGCAAAGATACAGAATTCTTTAGACAATCTTTTGCTTACTTTGGTTATATGTCAAGTTGTTCAGTTTTCCTTTTTCTCCACACACATATTGCTTGCTCACCACAACTTACATAAAAGCTTGAGAAAACATTTACAAATTCTGGTAGCAGTGCATTAAAATTAGTTGAAAATCTGGTCCATTTAATAATCTACATGGGAATAAACCAAAATACACAGATCATAGTGGCACTGACTTAAGTCTCTCTTATAAAAATAAGCCAAATTGATTTATTTTTAAACATGGCTGAGTTAAAAGCAAGCAAGAGTGGCAAAGGCCTATCACCTATGATGTTGGTTCACTTGCTGTATCAAAAACATCATTTTTAGTCTCTTGACCAGCAGAAAACAGTGTTAGAAAACTTCCTAGTACGAATGTTTATATGTGAAAGTAGAAGTGTTTTAAGAAGCATAATGGAATTTATCACCAATTTAAATGTGAAACTCCTTGTAACAATTCATAGAACTCATATTGATTCCAATTCTCTTCTCTAAATATATGGTCTAAAATAATGGATGAAGAAATGATGAAGAACAGAAGGAAACCCTCCCATTTAAGCATAAACTTTAACAAATATAATTCCTAATTGCATGTTATTTTAATTATATTTAAATATACCGCTGACATACACAGTTTGTGAAAGCATTTGCCAGTATGTCCAACTACCACAGCAGATTGCCTGGCACGTCTTTGAAAAATGCCTCTGCTTTTCTTTAAAAAGCAATAGCATGGAATTTGCTAATAGGAATTAAAAAATAGATATTACGCTGCCAAATTTAGGTAACTACATTGCATTTTATTGCCTGAAGTTAAAAACTACTAAAAATGCTATTCAGAGTTGATATTGGTGGTAAGGAGTCAAGCCAAAAGATATCAAATTTCTAGTCAACAAATACAAACTCTAAACAATTACAAATCTAAATTAGAGTAGAAAAATAAGACATTAGATAAAATATTATATGCTTAGGGGAAAATGATTTGACATCTGTGTTTAGGAAAAAGGGGAACTTACATCCCTTGTTGCATTAAAAAAATACAAAATCTACTCAGGAATCTTACTCAAAAATACAGAATATAATGCTATGGCACAGTGGGTTAAAAGAGAATTAGCTAAAAAAAAAAGTTAGCTAAATAAAAGAAGAGTTAGCTAAAAAATATTGATTCTGCCTAACCAGTCTCAACACATATATTCGAAAACAAAACAAACAAAAAAAGAAGAACTTCGAAAGCTTTCCTAAAGTGCAGGTGTGAAAATTCCACCAGCTGGGATAAAGCAGAACTCACAGCATTCTGGAGCAGCTGCAGTGACTCTGCCAGGCCCATTCGCTCAGGTTTGGTGAGTCAACAGTCCTTCCCTCAAACACCTACATAAACACAACTACGAACTTCAAGAATCCCATGGTCACTAAGTTACGCGATTAACCTGTCTAAATGAAACTTTTAAATTAGAGGATATCCCCAAATTATATATTAATAATCTGTATGGAAAATATCAATGAAACCTAGATTAAAATGTCCTAGAAAAAACAATTATACTAAAGTGAAATGCTTTATTTTTTTACGAGGTGCCCTATTCATTGAAGAAACATGACCCAGGAAAAGTTTTGGCAAATGTTTTATGTTACGAACCAGAAGTTCATAATGATTACTTCAATGATGGTTTTGACCTATTATTGTTGATATGTCCTAACTTCCGTATTATCCATGCCGCCCTGTTTGAGATAGGAGTTCATCTAACATCGAACCATTTGAATAGTACCAAGAGAGAGGCACAAAAACCACTGAACATAACCCTCCCTTTTTCAGGCCTCACAAATTTCCTACAGCTGTAACTTACTGGTGATAGCATTACAATTTGTTATATGTGACAAATATTACTATGTTAATATGCATTGTGTGATGCAGCCATAACTTTGTATATTTTCTTCCAACTTTTCCCCTCAAATAATAAGCAATGAGCAAGATTGGTGAAAACTGTGTTAAACCCATCAATTAGTGCTTATGATAAAACCATGATCAAATGCGGTTATGCCCATCACAGTGTCTTTGCAAGATTCTCAGAACACCTGGGACTGAGACACTTCTCCGCTGCGGTGGAGCACACGAACAGTCTTGTTTTCATTCAAGGTGGGTACATCCCTTCACCTTGAGTCTTTAGTGTCCACCTGCAGTTTCCCTGAATTTGGACACTTCCCCAAATCTATACTACTTACTTAAAACCTAAATTATATGTTCAACTATGTCCAAATATATAAAAGCAAGATATCTAATTTTCTTTTGGTCACGATATACATCTATGAAAAAGTTTGTTTATACCTATGCATGAAAGTGTGTTTATATATTCAGTCGCCTAAAATTATGCAGCACATAATTTGATATTATATATTCCAAACATTTATTGTTTCTTTTAGTCCAGAATATACCTGAGAGAAACCTAAATTGATCTGTACAATATGTTATAAAGTTAATGTGGTCTAATTAAGTGGTTATCAAAACAGTTGATAAGAATCCAGTGGCCAAGCTAAATTCCTCCACCCCTCAAAAACAGCATTCGTGTAATGATAAAGTTAACATTATTATAGATCAGGATTAGGAAAGAGCCAGAGATACAGGGGAGGGGGGATATGAAATTAAAATTATGCCAATATAAAGTACATCAGTTGGTTTTGATTTCCTCTTATTCTTTAACTTCTTTACCAATTTTCAGTCAAGAAAAAAAAATCAGCAGAGCTTGTGGTCCCTCAAAATGTAGAAGTGCAAAACATAAGCCTGGTCCCAGCATGGTCTTCCAAACACTGCTGGGTCAGGTGGTTGCAGAGTCAAAAACAGAATTATAAATAATTTAAACCCAAATGCTGGTTTCATCTAATTTGTTGGTTCAATTAGAAAGTGATGAATACAAAAATAGAAGAGACAGACTTACACTGGTGGAGACACGGCATCCTTTTTTGCAGGAATGAAAGCTCTCATCTGTGTTCTTCATGCAACTGAGCTAACATAATTACCCCCTAGAAGAACATTACAGGCAGCGACCTACAGGACAGGCTCCAGCTTACTGGCCAAATTCAAGATGCTATCACCAAATCTCATTTTATTCATCACGTGTTGTTAGGGATTTCCAAATTCAATTTATTACTTTTTTTTTTTTTTGCAGCATTCCTGGAGAGCTAATTATAAGAAATAATCCCCTTCCTTATTAGGCCAACTGTTTTCTGGGAAGAAACATTTGGTAAGCGTGGTGAACTGTAAACTGCTGTTAGGAGTTCCATTTCATAACAGTTTATTCTTATACAGCAAAGTATTTCAATTCTAATCTCTAACACTAATATGCAAGACAACCAGGGAGACTGTCTAAATTTCCTGGTGGTTAATGTTAATCCTGGGTCAAAGCAGAGAAAGATGTCATACATTGTTTTGAAAGAGTTTTTCAGGCTTTGCCCTAGTAATTAATAAGCTGACACTGCATACTAAACACTTATCAACACTAATCAAGGGGGCTGCTTCTTTCTTAAGAAAAATAGGTAAATCAGTTCAAGGGGTTTTCTTTGGGAATACACTGCAATATGCCACAAATATAGTGGTTCTTCTGGAGAATTTCATTCCCAGCAGTTTCATCTTGGTAACATTTAACAATTTCACTATTTTAACATTTTGAAATGCCAAAAAGAACACACTGATCCTGCAGCTAGGCTTATTAGAGAAGAACAACCTCACAGGCGAGACAGGGAGGCACGCAGTCCACTGGGAAAAGGGTAACAGAAAAAGACAGAAAACAGTGGATAACAAACAAAGCCAAGCACTACTCCAGTGTGAGATCACATTTTCACCAGGAGGGAAAACTTCACACAGCAAATTAGATACTATCACCTATGGTTTATTGAAAGGACTAGGCATAACATTTTTTTTGTATGCATGCATGTTTACTGATGTTGTCTATTAAAACTGGGGGGCATGAGAGATCTGATGGCCTTCCTAACAACAGGCATAGATAGTCATTTCGTTTTTGAAGGGTCAGGGCTGAGCCTTTCCCCCTGTGGCATCATTTTACCCCCACGGAGACTTAGGAACACAATGAGACATCCTCCTATCAGACACTTGATACATACCTCAGCCAAGACTGCTCCTCGCCTGGAGTGAAGACATCTTTGGAACAAAAAAGAGTCCTTTTATAATAAGTTCTTTTGATAACCTAAAATGAATTAGTTTAAAAAAAAACCATATCCATCCTCAAGCCCAACTATGGTACCTACTGTTGTAATTACCTACAAATAACTGCCAGCAATATATTATGTTTACAATTCCGGAGGTGTGTGGGTATTCAGAATGGATATAATCAGAAAATAATTTGTCTCACTTAAGAAACTATACATGGCCTTTTATTTTGATAAAATTGCTCTAAACTGAGTTAGAAGAGTGGGGGAGGGGAAAGGAATACCAGGAAAAAAAGGGACCAAGAAAAATCAATCAGTCTATCTTCCCTTGCAAATTGTCAGCAGGGTGGGATTAGAAAAGCAACACTTTAAATCAGATAAAGCCCTGTGGGAACCTCAAAGCTTGGTTGCTCTGAGCTTCTCAATATTCTGCAAAATAGATTGATGGCAGTAGCCGTCCCACTGATAGTCAATGTCCACTCAGTTTCCGGTAAGAAATTGCATATCCCCCGTTGTTGAAAGGATATTAACTTGGTAATAAAAATGACAAGTTATGGGACCCACAGAAATATCTTTCAACACCTTTAAAACTAATAAATCTATTCTAATCTCTTATTGGATTAAATGCCAGAGGATGCCTAATATATCAAGAAAGCAACAACAAAGGCAAGAGTAACACTTTTTTAAGAAAAAAAAGAGATGAGAGACAAAATGATTAATTGGTTAACTATTTTTTTTCTCATCTGTTCAAGTTAAAACTAAAATCAGAAACATGCATGTTGCTTTTAAACTTTCAAATGACCAAATGACAGGCTCTCACATCTAGCACAGCAAACACATTTGCATTCAGGAGGTGATCCATTTACGGTTGTGAGCCTTAGCAAGAAATGTGTTTTTTAAAAACACATCAACTTTTCTCAGCTAATAGCCACTTCCGAGTTAAATGGTTCTATCACCATTCAAATTAGGTATTAGTTACATGCCCATTTCTTTTTCCTCAAAGAAGAGTGCTGCCTGTAGCTATATTTTTCTATATCAAAAGTTTAGTATTTGACATACATTTCTTTATAGGACATTTGATCATTTGCTTTAGACAGTTTGTAGGTTTGGTGCAGAGATCGATGAATTTCTCTGGGAAGACAGCTGCTGATACGGTTTACAGACACTAAGCACTAACTGTTTCTGAAACAGGCACAATTACACATTTTCCACAAACAGACATCAGTGAGTGCATACAGAAAGCCAGGTGCACACACATTCAGTAACTAGTAAACGATAGAAACCTCCAGAAGTAGCACAGACCACAGTTAACAGGCTGGGGCTACACAGCTAAGTAAACACCAACGCACGATTCGCTCACAGAATAACAACTCCGCGATGGACACTCGGGGACCACACTGGTCAGCACCCAAGCAAGAGAGAGGCGGAAAAAGTATTTTCAAACGCAAGTCTGCCACGTCTTACCCTTCGCATGCCCTGGTCCTTGGATGGGAAGCTCCCTGGGCACCTCTCGCCCGGCACAGAGGCTGCTGCTCTGCTAGAACGGAACGTCCCCCTTGACTCTACCGAGAGATCTGCAGGGAGCGGAGGCGCCCCGCCCGGGCCAGGGGAAGGCACTGGCGCCGAGGGAGCCTACGAGAGGCGGAGGCGGAAAAGAAGTGGAGAAGGAAGGGGTGGCCGCGAGAGTAACGAGAGGGAAGCGGCCCCGGCGCTGGGAGGTGGACGGGGTGGGGTGGCGCGGGACGTGCCTCAGTCCGTCGGTCAGTAAGTCAGTCGGTCTGCGCTAACCACGAGCAGGCGTTCCCTGCCTGCAGCGCCCGCCAGCGACAAGTGTCGGGACTGGCGCCCCCTCCGCCCGGGAGCCTCGCCCCTTCCCTGGGCTCCGCACTGATTCCGCCCGCTCGCCCCGCCTGGCCGGGCGTGGGGCCGCACGTCTCCGCCAGCCCCGGTGCCCGTCGCCTCGCCCAGCTCGCGCGGTCCCTGTCTCTCCCTCCGCTCGCGCTCTGTCTCTGGCTCCCTCGCGCTCCAGTCCCATTTATGAGGCGCGGTCCCATCACGTGTTAATGAGCCTTTGTCCTGCCCCGGCAGCGACGGCGGCACGGACCCCGCCGAGGGAACTGCGTGGGGAGGGACCCGCGCGGGGCGGCGCGGCGCCAGTGGCTCCAAACTTTGCTGACGCGGGGGACCGGCCGCGGAGCCTGCCCCGGGGCTAGAGGGAAGGAGCCTTTCGACCCGCACCTCCCACTTCTCTTCCTCTTCCGCGGCCGCGGTCCCGGGGCCCCCACCGCCGTGACCTGCCTCTCCTCCCGGATACCCTCACACCCCGGCCCAGGCAAGGACAGACTAGAGCCTGCGCCGCCCCCGACCTTGGGGCCATTAATCACGCGCGCCCCGGCTGCGCGCAGCACCAACACCTTGCGCGGGGGTCATGTCTGGGGCAGCGGGCTGAGCCGGAAAGAAAAGGGGAGCGCGGGGAGACGCCGAGTGCCCCACTCCACCTACGCCAGGCCGCCCCCGCTGCGGGCAGAAGCTGGCCGGGCCCCGGGCAGGCGAAACCTTGGGACGGCGCCGCTCAGCTCCGGAGCGGTTCGCTACCTGGCGGAGGCCGTGCGGCTACCTGTCCTCCGCCCTCGGGGCAACGCCTGTCTGGGCGCTGGGCGCCTTCCAGTCGCTGTCCCCGCCCGACGCGGAACCCTCGGGCGCTCCCCCACCCGCCCAGCCCCGGCGGCAAACAGTTGGGCTCCGTAGGCGGCTCGCTCTGAGCCTCCTGGCCCGGCGCGGCCCTCCCCAGCCGTCCCGCGGCCCCGCTCCTCGCACCTTCTAGCTGGAGGAGGACACCTGCCTCCAGGGAGGACACCTGCTTCCAGGGCGCGGCAGGGGCGCGGAGCTCTCGGGCAGCCGCCGCAGGCCCCTGGGCATCCACAGTGCGCCCGGCGGCCGCGGTAGGAATTAGGGGACATGCTCGTTAATTGGTTCCACTATCAGCCTCCGTACGTCTCCTGTGTGCACGGATCAAACCTTAATTGGTCTTTACATTTATCATGGTGAATTGCGAACCTACAAACAAGCCCCAGACCCGGTTTCAGCAGAAAAGGCGCCCCCTCTCCACTCCTTAGGCCTAGGCAGGGTTGGGACGGCGACGGTCGTGGTTATTTAGACATCTCTCACAAGTTGGGTCCAGGGAGGACTGCATGGTCTCCACCTGATGAGGCCACGTCACTCTGGCCCCAAGAGCCCCGCGGAAGGCACTTGGTTCGGTTCCCCAATCTCCTCTCTGTAGCAGCCTCTGCGTCCATTTTATGACGCCTCCCCACGGAACTGGAAAATTCTGCCCCAGTCCTCATCCTGCACCCCGTCTAGTTCCCGCCTACACTCTCCTCTGACCCAGGCCCAGGGCCCAGCAGCAAGAGTAACAGATCTGGTCCCCATAGTTGAACTACGTAATGAGAATCCGGAAAAGTGAACCTCTCATGGAAGGGAGGAGAATCTCGGGGAGGAAGCTCAAGGTTGGTGGGTACCACCCAGAGGGCTGAAGGAGGGAAGACTGTAAGTGCTTTTTGGAATCATTGGGCCAAACCCAGAAAGGCTTCTAGCAGAGTGCTGCTTCAGTCTTTGAAGATCCTCCTAGATTGCTGTAGGTTAGAACAGGTATTACTTCCCATTTCCCCAACAGGAAAATGGCCGTTGGAGATAGAGCTGAAATGATCAGTTTCCACTAGGTAGGCAGATGGAAGAGATTATAAATAAAGATCTGATGTACCCATCAATAGATGGAGGAATGACTGCTAAATAGGTGGGTAGACGAGGGATGAGAGCTGGCCCTTAAACCTGAAGCGTCAGCCTCAGGCAGATTCAGCCCATCTCCACTGCCAAGGCAGCTGCGTCTGGAGATTGATAGGGGGCAGCAGGCGGAGGGGATAGGACAGGCTCCAGCGTCTGCTGCCTTTTTTCTTTTCGGGACCATGTCATGGGTAGATTTCACCTGCACCTCACCCTTGGGAGAAGGAAGTATTCCCAAAGTTATGCCCTCCTTGCGACTTCCCAGACTCTCATTTCCCAACTGATCTGGGGACTTGACAAGAAATAACTTCAAAGTTTTGCAACTTCCTGACACCACAGGTTCAAGTGATGGCTAGTAACGGAAAGCAAGGACCTAGGGAGCTCTTCTGGCTGTGATGAGGACATCTTTTAGACAACAGAAAAAGCTGGGGAGCTGGGGAGCTGGGCTCGCAGAGGGCTTTCAAGTAACAGGATTTCACATGGGAGCTGCCACCCTCTCCTACTACCGGGTATCTGTGCGGTTGGGGTGGCCAATCCGTTTAGCACCGCTCAGATACACAGCACTGACACAGGCTAGGGGTGCCCCTTACAGGGCATTCTCCCACTCATCAACTTGCTCTTTGGCAGTCAACATCAAATCTAAAGGTGGGAACCATTTACAACCTTAGAAGGAACTCCGTGGAAACCTTCTATGTCAACTCAGCCACCTCGACTTTTGCTTTTTCACAAAGAGGAGTACTCTAATTACCTTAAGTGTCTCTAAGTCATCCCAAATCTCTTTTGATGGATGGTGGGTTTCTTCACTGAATTCTATGGAATTCCAAGCAGAAGCCTAGAATCCAAATTGTTTGAAGTCTATTTGTTGAATGACTGGCTGAAGTGACCTGTGGAGAGAGCCAAGTCATTAAGAATTGAATCAAGTAGTGATTACAGCAGCTATAACTGTTTAGCCTATTATTCTGTTGTCGTTCAGGGGTAAGGCTGGAACCCGACAGCTTGTGAATTGTACTGCCTTTCCACTTAGAATTCAAAGATAATGCTCTGTAATGGAGTCAAAATTTGACTTGTGACCTGGCATTTTATTACCACAAGTGAATGCTTCATGGAAACTGAGAGAGCTATTATATTGTTTGGAAAACACTGTTCTTGTGGACATGCTCATAGGTTTTTACAATTTAAAGTCTACCCTGAGCTCATCGGGGTGTTAGACTGCCAGTCAAAGAGCTGCTATGCCTTTTTCTCAGAGATGGAAGAGAGGCAGATAATAGACTGTGAAAGCAAGATGTTTTTTGTGCCTCAGAGTTTATTTTTTGTAAGGATCATCTTTATATGGCAGGGAATGATTTAGTTTCCACATGTGGTTAGCCTTCCACTGTACTCCTAAGAGAGTCAGCAAGAATGACAAATGCAAGCTGTCAGCATCCCTATTAGGAACATTATGTTGAAGGCTCACATACATTTAACATAAGACATTAAATGGCCCTTAGTCACCACAAACCTAGGTTGAATTTGAACCCACAACCTTCTAGGGAAAGACTGTGGCAGCCCTTAAGGGACTTCACTAGTTCCTGAACTGCTGCATGTGAGGCTTTCTCACTTTTTAGTTCTTTATCCTTTTAAAATTAGAACAGGGCTATCTATGATGAGCCAATTTACTGCCATTCCGTGCAATTTAGGTTATTCACTCAGTGAAATGTAGAGGATGAGAACACAGTGAAGGCTGCATATTTCAACTTCAAAGAAAGATCTTTATTCCTGCCAAAGTGTTAACAGTTGCACTGGACATAGACATTAGAGAAGCTTGTCCTGCCTCCCTGAGATAGCTGTCGACTCAAAAGAAGCTGTGCTTTAAGGTTCCTTCTTTTTACTTGTTATGGTTGGTCATGCCTCTCTCCCACTCCCCAAAGGAGTGGTCTTTTGGGAATGATGAGAAATGATTTCCTGGCTTAGGAACTGGTGGACCAAAAACATCACTCTCCGAGTTTTGAGAGTTCTTTCTGCGTTTGGCTCTCATGTTTTATTTGGCATTTTAGGTGTGATGCTCACACCACAGGTCTGGAACACTCACTGATGAAAGACATTTTGGAATGATAATATGACTACACAATTTCATTCTAATTCAGAGCATTGCTTTAGAGTTTTGACAGCTATTATCGACTCTCCTTTGAAGCATTGAAACATTTTATTTTCCAGTGGCTCTGTATTGCTAGATGGGAATTTGCTTCTTCATTCCCAATCTAAAGGGTAAGTGTCAGCAAGCCTGTGGTTCAGGCTGGGGCTCTGTCATCCTGAGCTGTAGATCTGAAATGCCTGCTCATGAGATGCTCTACCAGTGATGCAAGCAACCAAAAGAACCTCCTGCAAAACGTCTGCATGTGTCTCAAGAGCTGTAAGCTGCTGATGGGAAATGACATTGTTTTTCACTCCACCATCAGAAATTAAACTTCACAAAATCTGTTCTAGGTGGAGAAGCTATGTGCCAGGGTAGCTGAAGGATGATGGGTGGGGAAGAAAGGACGATGGGCTTCTTTGACCTAGGGGACACTGCTATGTTAGGCACAAAGAAAATGACAGCCGCTTCTCAGTGATCTTTCCCTATAACGAAACACATGCTCATTAGGGCTTTTTTCACCTTCTCACCTTCTTTCATTAAACCCCACTCTTTAACGTCCCAGCTGAGCAGCAGCAAGGAAGGCTGAGAAATGACAGGAACGCATTTTTCCTTTGTTCCTACGTTTTGTTTTGTTTCTCATCACCAAGCAGAGGATTGGTAATGAGGAGATGGATCATCCTTTCATTTCAAACCATATGAGGAGTATGCTCTCACAGATAATAAACAAGCACGTAGTGCAAATAAGGAGAGCGAGAAAACAGGTTAGTACAGCTTTTGTTCCTTCTTGGTTAAACTCTTGGAAAATAGTCATCAAAACTCCGTAATTAAAAAGGCCATGAAATTGTATATCTAAATATTACATTTACAAAAATAGGGCAAGCAACAGCAGTATTAGGATATGAAAATATGGCAAGTAATAGAAAAATAGCACTAAGAGATGTGTGCCTCTTCAATGGTTACTTGGCTGGCCTTCTGAGTAAACTCCCTTCCTAAAAAACCTTGGGTTTTTCCAACTTCAGAAGGGAACTTAAAAAGGCAAAAGAAATGACCATCTATCTTGGGTTATGAGGATGAAATGAAATAATAAACAAAGCTCCCAGCCTGGCACCTGGAACTCGGGCTCTCAATAAATGATAACTGCTGCCACACCATAGCTGCATTTGTATTCCCCGTCTGGAGAGGACCACAGTGTGACTGGAGGCTCTTTCATTCTCAAACCAGAGGGTGGGCTGCTGATTCATAAATAAAGTGCTCACATTCTGAGGGTTTCTTGGGGCTCAGCTGTGACTTTTTTGCTGTCGCTCCCATTCTAAACAGATGCCGTCGATTATCCGCTTTAGACAGTGGTCTGGATGTTCTGATTCCTTGAGAAGTGAAGTCCCCATTATCTACTCCCTGCAGTTCACTAGCTTTTCCTTGAAATGCAGCTGCCAGTAAAAATGAGAATCGACACAAGCCGATAGGGTGTATGATTAGTTTATGCATGTGTTGTCTTGTCTGTTTTATCTAAAACATGTTAAAGAAACCAAGTATAACTCAGACTTAATGTTTCAACGGCACTGCAGAATTGAATGTGTATTGTTTTCCCTAGTTTCTTCTTAAAGCACTATTGATTTAGATAGGATGAGGTGAGGTTTGGAAGCAGAACACCTGGGGATATAGATATTAAACCCCCAGCTATGGCACCAATGAGCAAGGTGATCATTGAGCATTTCCAGACCTCACCTTTCTATTCTGTGAGATGGGAATAACACTAATCTGTCTGACCTCTTTTATACAGCCTTTGAGAATGTCTAGTGAGATAATAAAGGTAGAAATGCATTGAAAAAAAGCTTCAAGAAAATTTCAATGAAAAATTTTATTACCATTTATAATTTATCTGATGTGATGGTCCATTGTATTCTCAGATATATCAGATTTCATAGGATATCTTAATTATTCTGCTCATTTCAAGGGAAAACAATAAACAAATTGTGACTCTGAGAGCTTTGAAGACATTGATTTTTGCCTAAGGGCCAGAGAAGGATGCAGCATACTGATCACCAAGTTGGAGACTCCTACGTAAGAATACAGGATGTACGTAGTGGATGATCACATATATTGAAACGCATTTCAGTTGGTGGAATGATGATATGTCTCTTTAAGCTGGTAAATTATCTGATCCAGCTATGATTACTGCTGCTGCATGCTACAAATTGTTGCTCAGTGGGAGTTGCTTTTTTAACTCAAGGAGACATAGTACCCTTATACATAAAAATCAGAAAAATGGGTGATTTATTATTCCTCCTCAAATGTTTTCCTCAGAACAGGTTGGTAAGTGTCAAGACTGCACAGCTTACATTCCCCCTGAAGTGTGCGCTGAGTAAAATAAGGGCGACATCCTTTCTATGTAGTGTGTGGTTTTCAGGTGTCAGAAAAACACCTGTAAAGCTAGAAATCCCACGCAACAAATTTATTAAGAAGCTGTTAATAATTTGCTAGATATGATCTAATGGATCGGCTCAGTACAACAGTTCAGAAAAAGAAGTTACGTGACAATTTTATAGACTCAAAGTTACTAAAGAACATATGGGGAAAATAAACCATCAGTAAATGTCATTTTAAGAAAAACACTTCAATTTTAAAGTTTTCTATCATGATCTGTTGTGAGGAGAATCCTAATGTCAAGCCAATGCTTCCAGTACTCTGAAATATTCTCTCCTCTGTCACCTTCTAGAGCAGCGGTTTTCAACTGGTGTGCTGCAAGAATGTTTAAAACATGCAATATCTGAGTATTTAGTCAGAGGCACTGACCTCTTTTCTCTTACATTGTCAAATTTAAAAAAAATGACCACAGCTAACACAACAATGGTCATATGGTATAAATGAATCACAATTATACCCATTTTTTGGGTCAGGTTGGCAATAAAAGAAAAACAATTTTTTTAATATTTATTTTTTGGTGTGCTTCGGAAGTTTAGTAATTAGTGTATGTGTGCCATGAGATGAAGAAGGTTGAAAATTACCGTGCTAGAGGAAAGCCTTCTCATCCCTTCTCTTTGTCTTTCTCCTTTCAATAGGTGCTGTGGTTAATAAGGAGCCCATTGGGTGGGTGAGTGGATGGGTGGGCAGCAGATACAGGATAGGAAAAATCAACTGAAGGGAGAAAGAAACAGGAGGAAAGTAGAAAATCAGAAACATTTCTCAAGAATATTTGTACCTTTAAGAATCTCTTAAATACTAAAATTGAAAAAATTGAGGTGGTGGGTGAAATTTGGGAATCTGACACTTGGCCTAATACGAAGCAATAATATTGGTTAGCTGTCTCAGGGAGTTCAGCTCCAAGGGTCTGACTTTGGGGAATTCTGACGTCTTCTTCCAGGACAACCTCTGACTCATTTCTGCTCTAAGAGACCTCAGAGGAACAAACCGGTCTAGGAATAACCCTGAAAGTTAGAGCACATTGAGAGAAATTGTGGATATTTAGTTTTATTTGATTAAAAAAGGATTCAAAGGTAATGCAATGTTGAGGCAACATCTTTTACTGAGATTACAATAGTATGTTGGGACCCATGTGCTCAATTGATTAGGCCAGTGAAGCAAACCATGGGTTCAATACTGAAATTGATCTTTGCATCCTCAGCCTGTAAAATTATTTTCAAGTACAAATAGAATTTAAAACTAATGTTTTACTAAAAGTAATCAACTTCAGTATAATTAAAAACTATGTAGCAGAAAGTAAAAAGTCAAACCCCATCTCATACCTTTATCTTCTAACTCTTTACTTAGAAGTATTTGCTGTTAGGTGTGACATTATCCATTAACACATGTTTGCAAATGTTTGCAAATATAATTGGCCAAATGAATTAAAGGAGACGTTCCTAGAAATGAAATTTTGGAGTACAAGTTTTGCGCATTTCAAATATTGAAAGAAAATGCCAATTGCATGCTTAGCCCTTTAAATGAACATGATCAACCCATATGAACCCATGGCTGGAGTGAAGTGAAATCCCAGTCTGGCCCCATCTCTAAGACAGAACTGACTTAAAGATGGTAGGACAGTACTGCCCCCAGGGGTTTTGGGACTTTGTAGGAGAATGGGTATTCTGTATTCATTAGCATTGGGAGGGTGGACTAAGGGGTTGGGATGTTAGACAAGCTGCAATGCATGGGGCGGCCTCACACAGTTAAAAATTGACTGTGTCCCATACAATTTACAAATGTTTTGATGGGCATTCGTGTTGGTGAAGAACATTATTCTGAGCCCAAAGCCTAACTACATTTTACATATAAATTTATTCAAAGTCTTCTTATGTTTTTTCTTGTTTTGTCCATACTTTTAATATACATTAGATTTTCCGGGACTACAACCACCATGTACATTGAGAGTGAAATACTTTGGAAAATAGCATCACTGTGGCATTTAAGTCCTAAACCAACATATCTTTATTGGTCTCTATTTATAACTAGTGCATTCACAGTGATTCTATGTGTAATCTGACTATGGGCATCACTATGCCCAAGCTTATGTAAATTACTTTCTTTGTCTTTTTTTATATTTTACTTAAGGCAAGATGTTAATTTTTTTAAAACATATGTGTAGTAACTTATATTACCTATGAATTTTATTTCACTTTAGTTAAGACTATGCAGTAATCACCTGCTATCCTGGTTTTTCTTTCTATGGTTTTTGTTACCTGCAGTCCCCACTGCAATTTGAAAATATTAAATGGAAAATTCCAAAAATAAACAATTCATTAGCTCTAAATTGCACATTGTTCTGAGTAGCATGATGAAATCACGAGAGGCCTGTTCTGCCTTGCCTGCGATGTGAATCATTCAGCATCTCCACATTGTATATATGCCCTGCTCCCACCCATTAGTCACTCAGGAGACATCTTGGTTATCAGTTGCAGTGTCCTAGTTCTTGCATTCAAGTAACCCTTCTAGTAGCCTAACGTTAGGTCACAATGCCTAAGCCATTCATCTCACTTCATCTGGTCACATCAGCATCATCTCATCTCATCAGAAGAAGAAGGGTAAGTACAGCGCAAAAAGATACGTTGAGAGAGACCATATTTGCATAATTTTTATTATAGTTTTCATTGCACATTTTATTGTGCTTTCCTTTCTTGTGCATCATAGGTGTTACATGTTTTACAAATGGAAAACAAGACCCTCCTCCAGCAAAAAGATCACAGCTCACTTCATTGTGATACTTGCTTTATTGCAGTGGTTTGGAATGGAACCAGCAATATCTCCCAGGTATGCCTCTATATTGTTATAATTGTTCAAATTTATTATTAGTTATTATTTTTAAGCTCTTATTTGCCTAACTTATACATTAAACTTTATTGTAGATATGTATATATGGGAACAAACGATCTCTGTAGGGTTTGGAACTATCTGCAATTTCAGTCATCCACTGGGAGTCTTGGAATGCATCCCCTGCAGATAAGAGAAGACTACTGTACCACAAAATATTTGTTATAAAAAGAGGCCTTGTGTCAGACAGGGGCAAACCCCACTGTTGTGGGACACACTCATGCTCCCCAAGTCAGATGGGAACTACTGACTTGTGTGTCTTCTGGTTTTCAAATTTATCTTGACTTGCTCGGGCTCTGGAATCTTCTCTTCACCCTCCAGGACACAGAACCCAGAGGCGGAGTGTTACTCCAGTCTTACAGAGCTACTCCAGAAAACTAGCCAGCCAGGATAGTCTGTCTGCCCAGTGCTTTCTCAATGTACAGGCAGTTTGTGGATGGAAAAGCTTCTTTCTGTTATTACGAGAAAGTAAATTGGTCGAACCAGTGACCATGAAGCACAGAGAAGAGGAGTAAAAACACAAAAATACTCACTGCCCTGAGGCCTACCACAGATCCAGAGAATGTGCATCACTGGTCACCCACGGATAAGAGGCTACAAGAATCCACGAAATCCTCAGCACTACTAGAAGTAGGTCAGTATAAAACTTCATATGTAAGCAGAGAACTTTGTTGTTGCTATTATTATTTTCCACTGGAAGTACTGCCATAGACTTTTTTCTCCTTATAAAAGTAATAAATACTTATTATAAAAACGTGGAGAGTATAGAAGGGTATGAATAATAAACTTATAAGTAATTTATAATTCCATCACCCAGAAATGATTATCAATATTTGGCCTTTTTGTATAAACTGGTTACTCTATCTATATAAACATTTATATGTGTATTTTACAATATCATATAATCTGATTTCACTTTAAAGCAGATAATCACCTAAAAATACACCTGGATACGTATGTAGTTATTTGTGTTAATGCTACTAATTCGTCATGCTACTGTATTTCTTTTTCTTTTATGGTTGCTTAAAGTCCATCTCAATCTTAGCATCTCAATCTTATCTGAAAATATTAAACCATTTTTTTCTAATTACTCCAAGAGCACATTTTTTGTGTGTATGCAGAGAGGCTTCCTCTTTATTTGTTACACTCCACTAGAACGCGAGCTCTTATATGAAGAGCAGGAAACTTGTAATGTCAAAGACTAGAAAAGAAGCTTGCTATGTAGGTGCTCAATAAAAGTAAATGAATTAAAATGTGTATCCATCTGTTTCTCAAAATGTAAGATATTACATACCTTACATAGGAACATAAGAAAACATTTTTCCTTTATCTCACCTAAGAAAAAACATTTTCTTTGGTCATAAACAAGTTCACATTGTAGAGAAGTGTCGGGATTCCATCTGAGAACATTAAAATCCATGATGTGTAAGGGGACCGGATAGTCAGGGTGGCAGCGTGTTGAAGGAGGTTCCACAGACTAGGCCTGACCCTTAGCTCTGTGTGATGAGAAACACCATCTTGTCATTGACTGGGTCCTTAATTGATCTAGATCTCCTAAGAAATCTTGTCTTGTGGTAACCAAACTCACAAGAGACCGATGTATATAAGCTGAAATGACAATGAATGGTGAGAACTGCACACCTGTGATTTTTCTGACCAGCACAGTCTTTCTCAGTGTACAAGAAGTTGGATTACTATCAGACATAGTTAATAGGCATGAGAACAGAGGAAGGAAGGTTGGTAACCTTCCCAGAAGCTGCATGAAGCTAAGGAAGCCTAACACACCCATCTTGTAATACAAGAACCTACCAACGGAGTCAAGTGGCCCTGTCAGCTGATCAGCACATCTCTTTCCTAGAACACGGTCAAAGAATCAGTTCTTATTCAGGCTGCATGCAGCTTCCCCACCTTCGGGTAACAGGAAAAGAGGATATGTGATATAAGTAAGTTTTGAAACATTAATAAAACAAATACTTATGAGCATAGCTACCCAATTTAAGAGCCGGTAAGTTTCCACTTTTTAAAATGTATTTTGGTTCTCCTGTCCTGTTCTATGAGTTGTGTCCCCATCACAGTGACTGATATCCTGAAATTGGTATTATCATCCCTTGCTTTTTATCATTTCAAATAAATTCTATCACATATTTATCACCAAAACTACTGTTTTCAATACTTATAAAAATGTATTGTACTGTAGACTACTTATTTTACTCAGTGTTATGTAGATACGATTTATCTAACTTGTTTATTTTATAGCTAAAGTTATTTTTACTTCTAAATGGTATATCTTTGTGTGGCTATACCACAATTAGTTTAACTGTTTTCTTTTGAAGGATGCTTGTTCAGGTATTCAGATAAGGGGTAAAAGTTTCTCAAGGATAAATATGTCTAAGAATGGAAATGCTGGGTTATAGAGTATGGGCATATTCAACTCATGCTTGTAATGCCAAATTATTTCCCAAAAGTGCCTGTACACTTTACTCTCTTGTCCTCAGTATAAAATACTTCTGCCTGCTTCATGTCACCATCAAAACTTGGTCATTTTTGACATTGTTCTCTAATTTGGTAGGTATAAAGTTGTATCTCATTTTGACTTTTCTTGATCGCCATTGAGGTTAAACATCTTTCATGTTTATTCACATTTCTATTCCACTTCTGTGAAATTTCTGTCCATGTTTTTGCTCCTTTTTATTGTATATATAGAATATAGTTTTTTCTTATCGATTTGTAGACAAATGATAATCAGAGAGAGAAATTGATTCTGAATAATAACGTGTTATTGGTTACATGTATTGCAAGTATCTTCTCTCATTTTGTGGGTTGGCGTTTTTACTTTCTTTACGGTCTTTCAATAAACTGAAATTCTAATTTTGTCCTTCTTCAGAAATATGTTGACTATACCACATTCTTTGCTTTTCAATATAAATTGTAGAATCAGCTAGTCAATTTTCTCTATATACCTTGTTGAGATCTTGGAAGAATTATCTATAATCCATACATTAGAGGGAATTAACATCTTTATTACATTGAGTCTTCTTTGACATGTGTATAGCTCTATTCAAGTCTTCTTTAATATACTTCGGTATTTCATAAAGGTCACCATAAAGGCCTTGTACATTTTTGGTAGATTTCTTCCTGGATGCCCTGAGTGTCTTATATATTTTATTACCACCATAATCATATCTTTCTCAAAAAAAGTACTTTTTTCCATGTCTTTATAGAAATGCAATTAATTTCTTGTTATATATCTATCGCATATTCAGTCACTTTGCTAAATCTTATTTAGTCTAGTAATTTGTAGTCTAGTAAACTTCTTTTAGATTTTCTATACAGACAATCATATCATCGGCAAGTAAAGGTTGATTTGTTTTTGTTTTTTAATTTCCAGTCATTTTGCTTTTGTTTCTTTTTCTTGTTACCATACTATATGGGATTTCCAATTTAGTGTTGAACAGAAATGTTGAAAATGGGCATCCTTTCTTGTTCCTAATTTTATAGGGAATGTTTCTAATTTGTCACAATTAATAATGATGCTTACTGTATTTTTGTGTTAAATTTTACCCTTCATTGTGTTCAATTTTATCAAATGCCTTTTTTCCCCTGTCAGTTGAGTGGGTTATATTGTTCTTCTCTTTAACCCCATACTTTGAATTCCATTTAAATATTTTCTAGTTTTAAACTATCTTTGCATTTTTGACTTGGCTTGGTCATCATATATTTTTTCATGCGTTGCCAATTTCATTTGCTACTATTTTCTTTAGGATAAACAAGATTGGCCCTGGCTGGTGTGGCTCAGTGCGGCCTGTGAACAAAAGCATCACCAGTATAATCCCCAGTCAGGGCACATACTTGGGTTGCCGGTCAGGTCCCCAATAGGGGCGTGCAAGATGCAACCACACAGTGATGTTTCTCTCTCTCTTTCTCCCTCCCTTCTCTCTCTAAAAATAAATAAATAAAATCTTAAAGAAAAGAATAGTTTGTCCTATAATTTTCCTTCCTTATATTGTCTTTGTCTTGTTCTAGTAATTAAGATTTACTACCTTTATAGGATGAATAGAGAAGAATTTCCTCCTTTTCTATCCTCTGAAAGACTTTATATAAGATTGAAATAGTCTAGTTGTTTTTTTTTTTTTTTTTGGAAGTTTCTTAAATTGCCTGCTAAACCATCTGGGCTTAGTGTAGGAAGATTTTAAACTACTGATTCAATTTCTTTAATGGTTGCAGACATTTCTGGCTTTCCATTTCTTCTTGATTTAGATTGGTTAGCATATTTTTATAAGAATTTAATATCATATACTTTTATAAATATGTTAGTGGGAAGTTTCTGTATATTCTTTATCTTTTTAATCTCTGGTATATTTGTACTAAGTCTGCCCATTATTTTGTAGTGTTTATTTATGTCCTATTTCTTGTTTCCTTGATTATTCCTACAAAAGGTTTGATTTGAGAGATATTCAGACACTAGGAATTTTTAGAAATTCCACAAAAAGTATAAACGTGCTGAATCATTGACATTTTCTTTGGTTCAGTTATTTTTATTCACAAATTTTTAACTGGTCAACCAAATTATTATTGGACAACATGCTTCTGCTATGAATACAACAACCTGTTATATTTTTGTTTATTTGTTCTTTTTCTCCTATTTTTTCTTTCTTCTTCCTCCTTTTGCTCTTTCTTCTTTGTCTTTTGATGTAAAGGTAATCTTTATTACTGGATAAAATCATTTATAAATTGTTTAATTGTGAAAGAAATATTAGACATAGAAAAGCTTCTGGGGTGTAAATAAAAAATCAAACTCATTCTCCTTGAATCATACAGTACCAATCTCTAGGAACAATCATCATTTGTTGTCTCATGTCTATTTTTAAAGGCATTTTATGTATGTGTATATATGTACATCTTACTTTTTACACAGGTTTGATCATATTATTTATGTGACTCTTCACCATTCTTTTTTAATTAATAATAAATCATATAGATTTTTCTTTGTTAGCAAATGTAGCTCTATTTTATTTTATCTATCTATACAATTTCTATTTTGATTACCAATTGCATGGAAAATCTTTCTCCATACCTTCAATTTCAACCTATGTGTGCCCTTAAATTAAAGTGAGCCTTTTTTAGACAAGATATTGTTGGATCTTATTTTTTAATATAGTTTATTGATTATGCTATTACAGTTGTCCCATTTCCCCCCTTCATTCTCCTCCACCCTGCACACCCTCTCCCACCCACATTCCCCCCTTTAGTTCATGTCCATGTGTCATACTTATAAGTTCTTTAGCTTCTACATTTCCTATACTATTCTTACCCTCCCCCTGTCTATTTTCTACCTATCATCTATGCTACTTATTCTCTGTACCTTTTCCCCCTCCCCCTTCCTCACACTCCCCTGTTGCTAACTCTCCATGTGATCTCCAGTTCTGTGGTTCTGTTCCTGTTCTTGTTGTTTGCTTAGTTTGTTTTTGTTTTAGGCGTGGTTGTTAATAATTGTGAGTTTGCTGTCATTTTACTGCACATGTTTTTGATCTTCTTTTTTTTAGATAAGTCCCTTTAACATTGCATATAATAAGGGCTTGGTGATGATGAACTCCTTGAACTTGATCTTATCTGAGAAGCACTTTATCTGCCCTTCCATTCTAAATGAAAGCTTTGCTGGATAGAGCAATCTTGGATGGAGGTCCTTGCCTTTCATGACATGGAATCCTTCTTTCCAGCCCCTTCTTGACTGAAAGGTCTCTTTTGAGAAATCAGCTGACAGTCTGATGGGAACTCCTTTTAGGTAATTGTCTCCTTATCTTTTGCTGCTTCTAGGATTCTCTCCTTATCTTTAATCTTGGTTAATGCAATTATGATGTGCCTTGGTGTATTCCTCCCTGGGTCCAACTTCTCTGGGACTCTCTGAGCTTCCTGGACTTCCTGGAAGCCTATTTCCTTTGCCAGATTGGGGAAGTTCTCCTTTATTATTTGTTCAAGTAACTTTTCCACTTGTTGCTCTTCCTCTTCTACCTTCTGGTACCCCTATAATTCAGATGTTGGAATGTTTAAAGATGTCCTGGAGGTTCCTAAGCCTCTCCCAATTTTTTTGAATTCTTGTTTCTTCATTCTTTTCTGTTTGGTTGTTTCTTTCTTCCTTCTGGTCCACTCCATTGATTTGAGTCCCAGTTTCCTTCCCATCACTATTGGTTCCCTATACATTTTCCTTCATTTCACTTAGCATAGCCTTCATTTTTTCATCTAATTTGTGACCAAATTCAACCAATTCTGTGAGTATCCTGATCACCAGTGCTTTGAACTGTGCATCTGATAGGTTGGCTATCTCTTCATCGCTTAGTGGTATTTTTTCTGGAGGTTTGATCTGATCTTTCATTTGGGCCATATTTTTTTTTTTTGTCTTGACACACCTGTTACGTAGTAAGGGGTGGAGCCTTAGTCATTCACCCAAGCGGGGCAACCCAGTTGCTGGGTTGTGATGCTGTATGTGGGGGAGGGGTCCAAGAAGGAATAATGGCACTTGCTCTGCTCTTTGCAGGATTTCAGTCACTTCCATCGCTTCCCCCTAGCAAACTGGGCCCCTCTGGTGCTGATTCCCGGGTGAGGGGTTTGTGTACATTCTAGGACCCTGTGGGTCTCTCCAATGAACTCTCCTATGAGGTTGAGAATCTCTCCCTGTGCCTCAACCCCCACAGGTGTTTTCAATCAGTGTTTTGAGGCTTTATTTCCCTGGTCTGGGACCCTGGGTTACACAGTCTGTCTCGCTCCCCAGTTTCACCTGGTTTATCTGTGCACAAATGTGGGACCACCTGGTCTGCCAGCCATCTTGTGCACCACACCACTCCACAATCCGCTGCCTCGCTGGATCCACTGCTGCTGCGTTCCTGCACCCGGGTCCTCCAGCTGCAGCTTTGCAGTGAGCACTCTCCACTTGGCCACCTGACTCCACCCTTCCTACTGGTCTGGATGAATATTTCTTCTTTAACTCCTTGGTTGTCGGACTTCCATACAGTTCAATTTTCCATCAGTACTGGGTTTATTTTTGTTTGTTTCTAAATTTTGTTTCCTTATTTTGGTTGTGCAAGGAAGCACAGTGTGTCTACCTATGCCTCCATTTTGGCCAGAAGTCCAGTTTTGGATTTTTTTAAATCCATTCAGCCACTCTATATCTTTTGATTAGGAATTTTAATCTATTTGCATTCCAAGTAATTATTGATAGAGGAGGATTTACTATTGCTGGTTTGTCATTTTCCTTATAGTTCCTTATAGTTCCTAAGAAACTATAGTTCCTTATAGTTTGTCATTTGTCTTATAGTTCTTTTTTCCTAATTTTTTCTCTTGTTGTTTTATTTTGTATTTCATTGATTTTTTTTGTATTGATATGTTTTGATTCTTTTCGTGTAATTTCTGAAGGTATTTTCTTTGTGGTTACCCTAGGGTTTGCATAAAATCTCATGGTCATAATAGTTTACTTTAAAATGATAGCTTCAATTACATACAAAAGTTCTACACTTTTCCTTCTTCACACTTTGTTTTTGATGACAAAATTAACATATTTATATTGTATAGTCATTAACATATTAAATATAGTTATATATATGCTTTTATCTTTAATATAATATAAGATATATACTCACCTGTGTGACTCAGTTGGTTGTGCATTGCCCTGCAAAGTGAAAGGTTGCTGGTTCAATTCCCAGTCAGGGCATATGCCTGGGTTGTGGATTCAGCCCTTGATCAGAGTGCATACAAGGAGCAACCTACCGATGTTTCTCTTTCTCGCTTTCTCTCTCCCTTCCCCTCTCTCTAAAAATAAATAAATAAAATCTTTAAAATTCATATATATGAATTTATATCTATACATATAAATATATAAGTATCTGATGATTTTATAATAAAAGTATATAAAATGTTTATGCTATATGAAGTGATATACTGCATTAATTAATACAGTAATAATTATATTAATGCAGTATTCTATATTGGTCTATATTTTACCTTTACCAATAAGTTTTATACTTTCTTACACTACTTGTTGCTGTTTAACATCCTTTAATTTCAATTTGAAGAAATCTTTTTAGCATTTTTTCTAAGACAGATCAAATGATGATGAATTCCTTCAGCTTTTGTTTGTCTTAAAAAGTTTATTTCTTTTTCATTTTTGGACAGATTTCCCATGTATAATGTTATTGGTTGACATTTTTTTCTTTCAGCATTTTGAATATATCACCTCACAGTCTCTTGGCCTTCAAGTTTCTACTAAGAATCCTTCTGACAGTCTTATGGGAGTTCCTTTGTATGTGACAAGTTGCTTTTTTTCCCTACCTTTAAAATTCTCTCTTTGTCTTTGACTTTTGACATTTAATTATATGTATCTTGGCATGGGTTTATTTAAATCCACATTATTTGGGTTTTTTTAGACTTCTTGGATCTGGATGTCCATTTCTTGATAGTTTTCCACCATCCCTTAAGCTTTCTTAATGCTTTTCTACTCTCTTTTGCTTTTCTGACTGTATAGGGTCAAATAACCTGTCTTAAAGTTCACTGATTCTTTTTCTGACTGTTTTAGTCTGCTGTTGAATCTCTCTATTGAATTTTTTTTTAGTTCAATTATATTCTTCAGCCTTAGTATTTCTGTTTGGTTCTTTTTTTAAGTCTCTTTGTTGAAATTCTTACTTTATTCATTCATTGTATTCCTAAACTTATTGAGCATTTTTATGATTTTTTAAAAATTCTATGTCTGGTAATTCCTGTGTCTCCATTTCAGTAGAGTCATTTATGGAATTTAATCTTGTTCTTTGGCTTGGATCATGTTTCCTTTTTTTCTTTATTTTCCTTAACTTTTTGTGCTAGTATATGTCTACATGTTAGAAAAAAGTGCCATCTTTTCATGCCTCATGAATTGGACTCTTACAGAATACCTTAAGCAATCAATCTAGCCATATCTTCTGTGGGTTTCTCAATCCTTCATTCCAGTCCAAGCTACCATCTTGTTATTAGTGACTCCAAGGTATCTAGAAAATGGCAGATTTCATCAGCACTGTGAGACAGGCAAGATGGAAGCCAGTCCCTTGGACAGCACCTAGGAAAGTTGAGATGTGGATGTTTGGTTCAACTCTTTCCCTCCTCTGGGAAAAGGTGGGAGCTGGAGCTTTCCTTCTGATCATCCAGTGCTGTGATGAGGGTGGAGATTATGATGAAAAGGTTTCTCTAATTTTCCTACTTGTTTCCATGTGGCTGGTTAAACAATGACCTGGAGTGTAGGAACCTCTCATAAAGAAGCTTTTATCCATATATTGCTACTGAATTGGTGTGTCCATGGGAAAGGAGAATCTAGGGCTTCCTAGTCTGCCATCTTACAGATGTCACTCTCTGCTTCCTCTCAATTTTTAATTTTTAAAATTCAAAAATTTGATTTTTTACAATTTTTGATTTATAAAATAAATTCATTTTATTAAGTGCATTTATGTTTCAATTTGTTGTATTTTCTTAGTGAAGTAAATTGATTCTATTAGCATTATGTAGTGACCTTATTTTTAGTGATGTTTATCCTTTAGTACTTTTTTGTCCTGATACGGTTAATTACTTCAGTTTTCTTTGGTTAATATTTTTCTAGGATATCTTTTTCTATCTTTACATGATCTTGTGTTTCTTATAAGGGACATACAAAATTTTTAAAGCATCTGGTCTGAAAAGTTCTGTATTTTAATTGGTAAGTGTTGTCCATGTACAATTAATTACAGTAAGTGTTATGTTTAGAATGGTTTCTAACATCTTTGTGTTATCTGTTTCTTACTCCTCTCCTTCAGCCTTTCATTTTTACCATGTTTTTTAAATTTATTCTACTTTGTTTTGAAAAGTATTTGTCCTGTATCTCTTCTAGCAGAAGGGCTGCCTACAAAATGCCTTGAATCATTTAGTATAATGCACTCCTTGTGAAAGGCAGATTAGAAAAGGGGGCTTATATTGAGTGCTTTACTCGACTGACTGGTGATAAGGATAACTCTGTTAATGAAAAGGCTCACCTTTCTCCTGATTGACACAGCCCTGCACCAATGCACACAGTGTTAGAAATCAGCTCTCAGTTGCCACCTTGATGTCACTTGTGTATAGGAGACAAACTTCACAGTGAAAAGCAGCAGATTTTTTTGTCAGAAATTATACCACCTTAACATCTATTTTTAAATCAATAAAGTCTAAAGTTAATTAATGTTTTACTATCATCTTGACAAATCCATAGATCTTAGAACACTTAAACTCTAATCTCTCTGAATTTATATGCCACTTTAAATCAATATGATTTTAACCCCATAGACAGCATCATTGTTAATATTATCATTTTGTACAGACAATATTAATTTATATTTAGCAATATATTTCCTGATTTCTTTATTTATTCTTGCAGTTCAGAACTTTCCAGTAGTATTTTCTTTCTTGTTTTCATAAAATATCCCTTCATTTAGACTGTATTTAGCCTGAGTTCAAACCCAGGAGCTATTATTTATTTGTCATGTGACTTTGGTCCTGAACCTCTTTATAAAATGTGCATAGTGATAGTGCCTAGGATTATTTTGAGTATTAATTAGCTAACATAAGGAACCTGGCATATAGTGAATGCTATAATAAGCATTCGATGTAGTTTAAAAGTTCCTTTACTGAAAGTCTGCTAGTGATAACCTTCACAATTATTCTTTGTCTGAAAATATATTTATTTGCCCTGGCTGGTGTAGCTCAGTGAATTGAGTGCAGGCCTGCAAACCAGAGGATTGCAGATCAATTCCCAGTCAGGGCACATGCCTGGGTTGCAGGCCAGTTCCCAGCAGGGGGTGCACAAGAGGCAACCATACATTGATATTTCTCTCCCTCTCTCCTTCCCTTCCCCTCTAAAGATAAATAAATAAAATCTTTAAAATATATTTATTTATTTATTTATTTATTTATTTATTTATTTATTCCACTTTCATTTTTGCAAGACAGCTTTCTTGGAAGATAATTTAGTTGAATACACAATTCACTTTTAAGGTAAATTATACTGTCACTGGCTTTCATTATTGCTGTTAAGAAAGTGCTTTGTCTAGTTGTTATTCTTTTTTAAATGATTTATCTTTTCTTTCAGGTTACTTTTAAGACTTTCTGTTTTTCTTTGCTATTTCTATTAGTCAGTGTTCTTCAGAGAAACAGAACCAATAGTGTATGTGTGTGTATACACACACACACACACACATATATACATATAATATATATATTTAGATTTTTTAACTTAATTAATTAATTTATTTTTAGAGAGGGGGAAGAGAGGGAGAAAGAGAGGGAGAGAAACATCAATGTGAGAGAGTAACACGGCTTGGTGCCTCTCACACATGCCTGACCAGAGACTAAACCCCCAGCCCAAGCATGTGCCCCAACCTGGAACCAAACTGGCAAATTTTCGCTTCGAGGACTGAAGCCCAACTGACTGAGCCACACAGGTCAGGGCAAGTCTTCAGAGCTTAAGGTTAATATCTTCACATATATGTATATGTCATATGTATGTATTTGTGTGTGTGTGTGTTTATTCAACCTATGCTATCTAACTGGTGCTTTTTGTAGTTTCAGGTATGGAAGGAATAGTGGAGAACAAGAGACATGGCTACTACATGATATGCTAATGATAGCCCAGACTCCCATATTTTCAGGATGAACTTAACTATTGTGTTCAATTACATAATTAAAATATTATTCAGTTGCACGTTAAATATTTTTCAGTCTCTTTCTCATTCTAAGATGATTTATTACTGTTTACTGACTCTCATTTTGCATATGACAATCCTTTCTCCAAAGTGATGACTATCTGTAATATTTCCACAAGATCCTGAAATTTTTAAAAAATTAAGGATTCTGCAATCATCACTGAAATGTCAGCTCTCTCCATAGAATTCAAGTCCTATGAGTACAAGGTTCTGTATGCTTTGTTCATCATTTTAATTCCAGCATCTAGAACAGCATCTTACAGGTTCTTAATAACATTTATTGAATTAATACATTAATACATTTTGTAAAGATTCACTTTCTTTTCTGAGCTTATAGAAGGATGTGAGAGATGCTGTAGGGGCCCAGCGGCCATAAGGGGTTAAGGAGAGGGTTTCTCACCGCGGGAGTGGTGATAGAAACCTGGTTTCTAGCCTCAAGGCCGTTCTGGGCCCAGACTGCCTCCCAACTGCTAATTATCTGGTTGTTCCCATGCGCAGGGGGAAGGCATGGCCTTCTTTGCAGGTGCAAGGAAGTATGTGTTTATGAGAACCTTGTCCTGTGGGAATTTGTAAGCTTTATCTCAAGGACATGACTGTTATACTCTTTGTAGTTTTTGAGGCACTGTGTTTAAAAGCTTTGGTCTCCCTCAATAAACTCGCCATGACCAACTGAGTCTTGGTCCTCTCCTTATTATTATTAATCAATAATAATATCATCCCTCACCCTGACTTATGAACCCCCTGCCACAGTGGGCTGCGACAAGATGCTACTCTTGTTTCACCATACAATTATGCTTAAGTTTCCAAGGTCAGAAAATTTTGTACAAACTAGTTTAACCCAAATCTACTTATCTATTCTAATGGTTATGAACAACTAGTATTGCGCTGGGTCGCTATTATGCAGGAATATTTTACAGATTTATGTGTATTTTTCTAAGCAAGTATAATAAGTCCCTCTTATGGCATTTCACTCTTAATGGTTCTATTTTATTGTATTTTATTTTCAGTTAGTCTTTCTATTGGAAAGTAAATCCGTTACTCTTATTTCTCTTCTAAAGCAATGTGGAAAACTCTTGCCTCTGCTTTTGTCATGGATAAGATGGTATTGCAGTGTTTTGGAGGTTTTGTCCAACACTTTTATCACCTGAACTTAAGGTTAGTATGCCCTACAGTGTGTTAGGCAATTTTCCTTTAGCTTATGCCATAACTAGTACTGTTTGCAGTTTTATGTATGGAAGGAGAGTGCAAGTATCAGTGGACTGATGACTTGACAACATTTCCTGATATCCTTTCTCAAAGGTACATGTTTGAAAAGTTGGTTCTTTATCCCTATGTCTGGTACTTTATCTCACAGAATATCACTTACTAATCAAAAAGGTCCACATGAAGAATATTGATTGATCTTAAAAGAAATAGAAAATAATTGGCACTATTTGTGTATTTCTTCCACTTATTTATACACTCTTTGGCATATATCCAATGGAAATTATGTATTCTCTAGACCTTTCACTCAGTTGCAATCTTGAAATAACTATCATTTTAGAAACTAAGGTAGGTGAAATGATAAATAAGTTGAGGTCCTTGGCCTTAGAGATTTTACAGTGTGGCAGGAGAGATAGATATGCTTGCAGAAACTTACATGTACTAAAAGTTTCTGAGTTGGGTATAGGGTGCTGTGGAAACACAGAAGAAAAGATTACTTACTAATTGTTCCTGGACTGAGAGTTAGAATAGTGGGAGATTAGGAAAAGGCCATGCAGGAATGGGATTTGGCCTTGGCCCCGAAGAATAAAAGGCAGTTCATCAGACATTCTCATCATAGAAAACTCAATGTATATTCTTTTTGATGGTCCTTTGGAAGAGGAATCCTCCCTGGTCTTCTCAGGCAGACGGTGCTGGTGTTCAATCATTCTGAAGCCAAGGAGTGTAGTACTTTCTCAACTTCTGCTTCTTACACTCACTTCCTTTTGTTCCACCTTCAGTGTAGCCAGAGATCATTTTGATTTTTATCCTCCCGTTCTTGAGTCTTTTGTATTCTTTACCTTCTGAAAATATGCTTTATTTACTTCAAAACATGAAAAAAACACATTTTAACCATAAAGTGCTATTCAAATCTTCGTTGAGATAATTATTATAATTTCACATACTGTATTGATTTTGCAGATAAGAAAAATGAAACTTTACCTAAATGACATACCCAACTCTTATGGCTAGAATGGCAGAAATGGGACTTTGATATACTCTCATAAATCGGTTTGCTCTTTTCTTGCACACAGAGCCTCCCATGGTTTATTTGCAAGTCAAATGACTCATCTACATATTTGTTCTCTCAAAGTGTAGAAAGAACATAATTGATTCAGGACTTAAAAAAACAATGCCATTTTAATACAAATAACATTTTGGAACTTAAAACAATTAAACTAATCTTTTCTTTAAACCGACAATTTTGCTGAATTGACAGTGTATTAAAAATATCTAAAAGTTTAACTTTTTAATATGGAGACTTCTATCAGTAATGATTTTTTAAAATTTTGTACTCTGAACTCATTCATTCATTTATCCATCCTTCAAAACTTTTCATTTTTATTTTTTTAACCAGATACTGTGATAGGAATACAAAGAGGAATAAAACCTGGTTTCTGACAGCAACTAAGGCTACAGGTCATTTCTGACTTTCTCCCTGCTAAATTCTGCTGATATCTTCTGAAGACTTTTTCTTTATTTTTTTAAAGTCCAGACCCTGATGCCTCTCTGAAAAAAGGATTTGTACAGAAACTCACACCAATCTCTGATAGAACCAAACTCAAGTTTTACTTACTTATAAGCAAAAGCTGGGAAGCATATAGTACCCTCTGAATGATGGGCAAACAGGAAATATCATATTGCCTATAAATATATATATTTTTAAAAAATTGTGGGGGTAATGAAATTCAGGGAACTGCCTTTTTCAGTAAATATCTAGTTTGTCTTCACATTAAGATTCAAGAGAGAATATAATTTATACAATTTTAATAAACAATTATGAAAATTTCAAGCAATGAAGGATTGCTTGAATTTGAAGAATATGACCACCAAATTTAGAAGGCATGAGAGCAGACAATAGAAGGGGAATACTACTAAAAAATAAAAGAAATCAATTAGTGAAGTAGAAAAGGATTTGCAAAACTCTTCTGGAACACAGAGAAATGGATAAAAGATTGAAGTGATGAGGGAAATAATTTAAAAATATAGGAAGAGTTCATGGAGATCCAGCCAAGGAATATAGAGTTCCGAAGGAGAGCACTGAATATGTGGACTAGAATCAAAGACCAAAGAGTTGATGGAAGAAAACTGGCTGACCCAAAGAAAGTCCGTTCCAACCTCTAAACATCAAAAGTATGAATAATACTCACTGACAAAAGTCATAACAAAATAGTACTCAACAAAACTTAACCATTTTCAGTTATTGAAAGTGTGTAAAAATCCTAGACATTTTTGGTACTGCCCCCTCCCTGAAACACAGCAAATAAAACCAACAACCACCCATGAAGTGATCTATTGTATCAGTTATGATCCCTGCAGGAAACAAGAACCTCTTCAGTGAGGATACTTTAATAAAGGTATTACCTGCAGAGAGGGTTAGAGGTGCAAATGAGGAGGATGAGTCACCCAGAGATAAACAACAATGGGAAGCTGTCTGTACCTTTTGAGCTGAGGAATGAAGGGAGGAAATGAAGTTAGCCGAGTTTAACTGAGCTGGAATTCTGGAGGAGGGGCCTTGTTTGGGTTCGAAAATCGAAAATCGAAACACGGCTGCTATTAGCACTGAGCAGGGGTGGGGAATGGAAAATATGGTAAGTTTGACCTCTCTCCACCCTCCTGCCCTCTAATCTCCTGTTAGTACCTCCCACTGGCTGAATGAACCGGGAGGCAACCAGCAAGCATACAGACAGAGGCAAAAAACAGCTGGTCAAAGAAAGAGAGAGAGAAACATGAAGTGGGTCTGGAGGGTGAGATGGGATGTGGATAAGAAGAATAATTGGTATATTCAGCAAGAATCAAACAATTAGATCAATGGGGAAATATCCAGTTAGCTTTTGGGGGGGAAAGACTAGAGTTCCTGGATTCTGTATCCAATTACTTTGTTGTTTACGTGTGAGTGAAGTGAAAATACAGTCAAGCATAAGCTTGGGCTTAAGGAACCTCCTGGGAAATCAGTGACTATGAGAGACTCCATCTCTGTTTCTGGTGGGCCTGTAGTCACGTAAAAACTCCATTTGTAATAACGGTGCCATGTGTTAGGAGGAAAAACTTCCCTACCAGCTTAGGTCAGAATGGTCAGGCGCCTGCAAATTAACTGACAATAGAACGATTATCAACAGAAGATATTATTATGCATGCAGGAGTACCCTATATAAATATAGTTCCCAGAACAGCTAGGGGTAAAGGTTTTTTACTAGCTTAATAAAGGCTGGAGTGAGTTGAGGTGGCAGACTAATTTAAGGGTTTCAAAGACTGGAAGGTTCAGCTTCCATGTTTACAAAAAAATTTTTTTTAATGTCCTGGCACCTAAGATCAGTGCCACCCTGACTGGAGACCTCCCTGGAAGGGGAGATTGTGGCAACTGACTCTTGTAAAGATCCTTTCTCGTCAGATAAGCAAAGTTCAGGTAAGCATTCTTTCTCTGCTTTCTGTAGCTTAGGTGTTTTCACTTTGAAGTAATCTCAGTACAAGTTTGGAAGGTGGTTGATCTTTTTCACTTGCTATGGAACCTGGCTATGGAAGCAGAAGCACAGGAAACTGTAGGAAAACCTTGAAGGGGAACCCACTCAGGATGATCAAGAAGACTCCTGATCTTATTGAGACTCCAGGACTTAGTTGAGACTGAAAAGCAGTAGTTATTAATAAGGCAAACCAGGTTAGAAGAAATCTAAGCAAAAGGATCAGCTCTATCTACAATCAGGTTGACACTCAATGCATATAGAGCAACCGTGATACAAAAGTTAATTGAAATCCTAAGAAAGTCCAAAGAAAATTTTCATGAAGAACTTTCTCAGTCCCTGTGGGCTGCTATAACAAAACACCAGAGACTGGGTGGCTTATAATAAACATTTATTTCTCATAGTTCTGGAGTCTGGGAAATCCAAGATCAAGGGATAAGCAGATTCAGTGTCTGATGAGAGCCCACCTCCTAGACAGCCACATTTTTGCTGTAACCTGACATAACAGAAGGAGTTAGCTAGCTTTCTGAGGTTTCTTTTTCATAAAGCCGTAAATCTCAATCATGAGGGCTCTGCCATTATGACTTTATTACGTACCAAAGGCCCCACCACCTAACACCATCACATTGGGCATTAGGTTTTAACATATGAATTTGGGGGGCATACAAACATTCAGACCATAGCAGGTTTGATGTCATATCTACATTTAGGAAGCATTTACCGATCACCCATTAGGGAGCTGGCACTGGTGACATAGAAACACATAAAATACATTCAGTTACATGTGTTTGAATAGTTGCAGAGGGAAGCAAGGATTGAAGAATTACAGCAGACCTTTATTTCCAGTTATAGTAGGAAGTAACTGATACACATCACTGTATAAGTTGAAGTTGTGCAACATGGTGATCTGATTTACTTACGCTGTGAAATGAATACCAAGAAAGATTTAGTTAACATTTACTGTTCAGTATAGGTATCGGGTACCAAAAAGTCCATATGGTTTTTTCCATAAAATAGAAGACATTTTTCATTTTCATCAATAACTTTATTGATTTGGATATTTTGAGTGTGTCGGCGAGCTCCCACTATTGGTTTCTAGTGGGTAGAGGTCAAGAGTGCTGCTAAACATCTTCAAATGCATAAGACAGCCCCCCAGCAAAGAATCATTTGGTTAAAATGCTAATAGGACCAAGAAACTTCACTAACCACTTTTGACATGTCGATCAATCACAGCACCTTTTCCATACACTGCACAAGTCTTTTTTTTTTGCATTTCAGTTGCATTTTTACCTTTCTTGAAATAAAAAAGTATAACACACTGAAAATGTTGTGTATCTTCTTCAATCTTCAATATTAAAATGGCTGCACAAAGATTACCAATTTTGATAAGTGTTTTTAAATACATGCTGATATATGACAGCTGTCACAATATAATTTTTAAAATAAAATTATCTTTTTTAAATTTTAATTATTGTTCAAGTACAGTTTTCTGTCTTTTACTCCCATCCCAGCCCACTCCACCCCAGTCCTCCCCACCTCCCTCCCATTTCTTCTCCCCCACTAGTTTTTGTCCATGTGTCCTTTATACTTGTTCCTGTAAACCCTTCCCCTTTTCCCCTGAAATTCCCTCCCCTTTCCTCTCTGGTCATTGTCAGCCTGTTCTCTATTTCAGTGTCTTTGGTTATATTTTGCTTGCTTGTTTGTTTTGTTGTTTAGGTTCCTGTTAAAGGTGAGATCATATGGTATTTATCTTTCACCACCTGGCTTATTTCACTTAGCATAATACTTCCCAGTTCCATCCATGCTGTTACAAAGGGTAGGAATTCCTTCTTTCTTTCTGCTGCATAGAATTCCATTGTGTAAATGTACCCTAGTTTTTTGATCCATTCATTTACTGATGGGCACCTAGGTTGCTTCCAACACTTGGCTATTGTAAATTGTGCTGCTATGAACATTGGGGTGCATAGGTTCTTTTGCATTGGTGTTTCAGGGTTCTTGGGGTGTAATCCTAGCAGTGGAATTGCTGGGTCAAAAGGCAGTTCCATTTGTAGTTTTCTGAGAAAATTCCATTCTGTTTTCCATAGTGGTTGTACCAGTCTGCAATCCCACCAGCAGTGAACTAGGGTCCCCTTTTCTCTACAACCTCTCCAACACTTGTTGTTTGTTGCTTTGTTTATGATGGCCATTCTGACCAGTGTAAAGTGGTATCTCATTGTGGTTTTAATTTGCATTTCTCTGATAGCTATTGATATTGAGCATCTTTTCATGTGTCTCTGGATCCTCTGTATGTCCTCCTTGGAGAAGTGTCTCTTCAAGTCCTTTGCCCACTTTTTAATTGGGTTGCTTGTCTTCTTGGAGTGGAGTCATATAAGTTCTTTGTATATTTTGGAGATTAAACCCTTGTCTGAGGTATTATTGGGAAATATGTTTTCCCACACAGTTGGTTCTCTTTTTATTTTAATGCTGTTTTCTTTAGCCATGCAGAAGCTTTTTATTTTGATAAGATCCCATTTATTAATTCTTTCCTTCATATCCCTTGCTCTAGGGGACATATCAGTAAAAATGTTGCTGCGTGAAATATCTGAGATTTCCCTGCCTATGTTCTCCTCTAGGACTTTAATGGTGTCATGGCTTATAGTTAAATCTTTTATCGACTTTGAATTTATTTTTGTGTATGGTGTAAGTTGATGCTTGAGTTTCATTTTTTTGCACGTAGCTGTCAAGTTCTCCCAACACCATTTGTTGAAGAGACTATTTTCACTCCATTTTAAGTTGCTGCCTCCTTTATCAAACATTAATTGGCCGTAGAGACTTGGATTTATTTCTGGGCTCTCTGTTCTGTTCCACTGGTCTATGTGCCTGTTTTTATGCCAGTGCCAGGTTGTTTTGATTACACTGGCCTTATAATACAGTTTGGTGTCAGGTATTGTGATCCCTCCTACTGTGCTCTTCTTTCTCAAGTTGCAGCAACTATTCATGGTCATTTATGGTTCTACATAATTTTTTGAAGTGTTTGTTCTATGTCTGTGAAATATGCCATTGGTGCTTTAATAGATATTACATTGAATCTGTAAATTGCTTTGGGCTCTGGCTGGTGTAGCTCAGTGGATTGAGCATGGGCCTGCGAGATAGAGGATCGTGGTATTCCCAGTCAAGGCACATGCCTGGGTTGCAGGCCAGGTCTCAGCAGGGGACACACGAGAGGCAACCATACATTGATATTTCTCTCCCTCTCTCCTTCCCTTCCCCCTCTAAAGATAAATAAATAAAATATTTTTAAAAATTATAAAAAAATAATAAGTTGCTTTAGGTAGTATGGATATTTTGATGATGTTAATTCTTCCAATCCATGAGCACAGTATATGTTTCCATTTGTTTGTTTCTTCCTTGATTTCTTTCTTCAGTGTTGTGTAGTTTTCTGCATACAGGTCTTTTATCTCCATGGTTAGGTTTATTCCTAGGTATTTTATTTTTCTTTTTGCTATATCAAATGGGATTTTTTTCTTGATTTCTGCTTCTGCTGTTTCATTGTTGGTATACAAAAATGCCTTTGATTTCTGGATATTGACTTTGTATCCCACTGTTTTGTCAAATTCATTTATTAGGTCGATCAGTTTTTTGGTAGAGTTTATAGCATTTCTATATACACTATCACGTCATCTGCAAACAGTGACATTTTTGTTTCCTCCTTTCCAATTGGGATGCCTTTTATTTCCTTCTCTTGTTTGATCACTGTGGCTAAAATTTCCAATACTATATTGAATAGAAATGGTGAAAGTGGACAACCTGGTCTTATTCCTGATCTTAGTGGAAAAGATTTTAGTTTTTGCGTGTTGAGTATGATGTTGGCTGTAGATCTCTCATATATGGCCTTTATTATGTTGAGGAATGCTCCCTCTATTCCCATTTTGCTGAGTGTTTTTATCATAAGTGGGTGCTGTACCTTATCAAATGCATTTTCCATGTCTATTGATATGATCATGTGGTTTTTGGTTTTGCTTTTGTTTATGTGGCGTATTACATTTACTAATTTGTGAATGTTGAACCATCCTTGCACCTCTGGGATGAATCCCACTTGGTCATGGTGTATGATCTTTTTAATGTATTGTTGGATGTGGTTTGCCAATATTTTGTTAAGGATTTTAGTGTCTATGTTCATCAGCAATATCGGCCAGAAGTTTTCTTTCTTTGTTGTGTTTTTATCTGGTTTTGGGATTAGGATGATGTTGGCTTCATAAAAAGAGTTTGGGAGTCTTCCATCATTTTGGATTTTTTGGAATATTCTGTGAAGGATAGGGGTTAGCTCTTCCTTAAATACTTTGTAGAATTCTCCTGTGAAACCATCTGGTCCAGGGCTTTTATGTGTTGGGAGTTTTTTTTATCACTGCTTCAATTTCATCTGCTGTTATTGGTCTGTTCAGGCTTTCTGCTTCTTCTTCATTTAGTTTTGGGAGATTATATTTTTCTAGAAATTTGTACATTTCACCTAGGTTTTTAAATTTCTTGGCATATAGATCCTCATAATAATTTCTTACAATCCTTTGTATTTCCGTGGTGTCAGTTGTAATCTCTCCTCTTTCATTTCTGATTGTGTTTATTTGGGTCCTCTCTCTTTTTTTCTTGATGAACCTGCTTAAAGGCATGTCAATTTTGTTTATCATTTCAAAGAACCAGCTCCTGGATTCATTGATCCTTAGTATTGTGCTTTTGGTCTCTATGTCATTTAATTCTGCTCTGATCTTGGTTATTTCCTTCCTTCTACTAGCTCTGGGCTGTCCTTGATGTTGTTCCTCTACTTCTTGTAGGCGTAGGGTTAGGTTGTTTGTTTGAAATGTATCTATCTTTTTTAGCTAGGCCTGTATGAACTTCCCTCTCAGGACCACCTTCGCTGTGTCCTATAAGTTTTGGGTTGTTGTGAGTTCATTTTCATTTCTTTCTAGAAACTTTTTGATTTCTTCCCTAATTTCATTCTTGACCCATTCATTGTTTAATAGTATGCTATTCAATCTCCATGATTTCAAGTGTTTTGGGGTTTTTACTTTGGGGTTTTTCCTTTGGGGTTGGTTTTTAGTTTCAGTCCCTTGTTGTCGGAGAAAATGCTTGGTATGATTTCAATTTTCTTGAATTTGTTGAGGCTTGTTTTGTGTCCTATCATGTGGTCTATCTTTGAAAATGTTCCATGTGTCACAATACAATTTAACAAAATTGTTTCAAATGAAGTTAAAGACCACTAAGCACTACTAGAGTCATCATACGGAAAAAAACTGAATGAACGTTTTGGCCAACCCAATACAATAAAAAGAAAATAATTTCTCCTCATGATGAGAACTCTTAGGATCTACTCTCTTAACTTTCCTATATAGGTACCATCCAGCAGTGTTAATTATAGTCGTGTCATACACTACATCCTTGTTTACCTTATAACTGGAAGCTTGTGAGTTTTGACCACCCTTCTCAAATTCCCCCTCCTCTCAACCCCACAACTCTGGCAACCACAAATCTGATCTATTTTTCTAGCAGTTTTTAAAAATTAGATTCCACATACAAATGAGATCACACAGAATTTGTCCTTCTTTGTGTGATTTATTTCTTTTAGCATAATGCCTGCAGGTTCCATACATGTTGTTGCAAATGGTAGGATTTCCTCATTTTTTATGGTTGAATAATATTTTAGTATGGGTTGTATGTGTGTATATACACATCGTTACCCATTCATCCATCAGTGGACACTAGGATTGTCTTCATGTTTTGGCTTTGTAAGTAATATAAGCAGTTTTGGGTGATCACTATGTGTTCAGAGCACCATGAGAAAGTGTGGATGCTGGGAGGCACCCCATCTCCTCTGCCAGCAAGAGGTTTGATTTGCTTTGCTGTGCTTGGTCCCCAGATTATCTTGTCCTTAGAACTTTGGTGTTATGTTTAGAGGGACTCTAAATAAAGCGTCACTAGTAAATTTTATGTAATATCATCTTTGATATTATATACTGAGAGGATAATATACTGAAAGATATTGTCTGCAAGATGGCAATACTAATTCTATTGTCTCTGGTATTTTTAAATCTTTTTTCACTGCTAAGCTTCATCATAGTAAGAGAAACAAAATAGCTAACACTAGTGAGTTTCCCAGAAATTTGAATAAGAAAAGTTACTCAGAGAATGCCTCGTCAAAAATCTTTTTTTTCTGACCATGTCTGGGGGACCCTGTGTGCTCACCCCCATGGAGCATAGGAGGCTGGGGAATCCGGGAGAACACCTTCCATCCTATTACACATGACTCCTCAGGACTTCTTTGCTTGCTGGTACCTCTACCTGGAATATTCTCCCTTCAAATGACTATTGTATAAACTGGTAATGCCACTGTCTTCCAAGACCTGGGGGCTATAATTTCACCCAAGAAGTTACCTCTAAGATGGCAGCATAGTTAAACACAGCTCTCCTCCTTGAACAACCACATCAAAGTTACAACTAAACTATAGAACAACCATCACTCAGAACCAGCAGAAATCGAATTGAATGGAGGTCCTGCAACCATGGAATTAAAGAAGAAGCCACATCCATCCAGACTGGTAGGAGCGGTAGGGACGTGGAGACACAGAACTGGCTAGTCCCACATGCAGGTATGATGGATAAAAAGCAGGAGGGATATCTCAGGAGCAAAGTATTCCAGCCTCACATGAGGCCCCCCAGCTCAGGGTTCCAGTTTCTGGGAAATAAGTCCCTATGGCTTCTGGCTATAAAAAAAATAGTGGAGATTGAGTCACTAGAAGAAACGTCTGGATTCCCAGACGTTTCTTCTTACATGGCCCACACACAGGCATACTCAGATGTACTCCTGCTGAGCTTCAGCACCAGGGAAGCAGCTTGAAAGACTCCAGTGGCATATAGGGAGATACTGAAGTATCTGGCATCAGGGTAAGAGCAAAGGGACAGCTTTCTCTAAGACAGAACCCCTGGCAGAGGCCATTGATCCTCTTCTAAGCCCTCCCCACACAGAGACACAGAACACGGTGGGTGCCATATATGAGACTCCATCAACCTGGCTCACACTGTTTGCCCCACCATAGTGATTCCCTGAGACCACTTTACCCAACTTATGGGCCTATCCAAGTGATCAACAGTGGCTTTTCCATACGAAGACTTGTCTTGGCACATGCTTCCAATCTTCCTAAATCCTCTCAAATAAGCAGCATCTGGCCTCAGTGCACCCCCGTAGCTTGCTAAGTGGCCCCAGATCTGTCACTAGCACTGCTGCCCTTGGTTCACAGCCTGGCCTTACTAAAGCACTTCCAAGCCCAGCACAAGAAGCAGATAGTTTTATAGCTCATGCCAAGTGGCCCCAGACAGAACACAAGCAGGCACCAGAGCCCTGCTGAAGTAAGCCCTGCTTTACGGGGTGGGTCCCAGCACAGCTGATCCTCCATGGAGGGTGGAGGGTGGAGGTCGGTGGTCACAGCCAATCTTTGCAGCTGACTGTCCTAAGTAAATCCCTCCCATTGACTTGCCAACAACAATCAGGATCAACTACAATAAGAAGATGTACTCATCCCACTGGAGGGTACACCTTGTGTACCCAGCTTGGGTAATAGGGGAGGTTGTGCCACTGGACCCACAACACCTACTATATTAAGCCAGGCTACCAAGACAGAGAGTTATAGCAGATCTACCTAAGGCATAGAAACAAACACAGGGAGACTGCCAAAATGAGGAGACAAAGAAGCATGGCTCAAATGAAAGAACGAACAAAACTCCAGAAAAAAGAACTAAACAAAATGGAGATAAGCAATCCTTCAGATGCAGAGTTCTAAGCACTGGTTATAAGGATGCTCAAGGAATTTATTGAGTATTTCAATAGTATAAAAAAGATCCAGTCAGAAATGAAGGATATAGAAATAAATACAAACAAAAAATAATTGAAATAAAGAACAATTTATAGGGAATCAACAGTAAAGTGAATGAACCTGAGAATCAAATCAGTGATTTGGAACATACAGAAGCTAAAAACAATCAGTTAGAAAGCAAGAAGAAAAAAAAAGAATCTAAAAAAAGAGGATATTATAAGAAGCCTCTTCTTCAAACATATCAACATTCACATTATTAGGGGTACCAGAAGGAGAAGAGAAAAAGCAAGAAATTGGAAATCTATTTGAAAAATTATGAAAGAAAACTTCCCTAATTTGACAAAGGAAATAGACATACAACTCCAGGAAGCACAGGGAGTCCCAAACAAGATAGACACAAAGAGGCCCACACCAAGACACATTATAATTAAAATGCCAAACATTAAAGGTAAAAAGAGAATCTTAAAAGCAGCAAGAGAAAAACAGCTAGTTAGCTGTAGAGGAGTCCCCATAAGGCTGCACCTGATTTCTCAAAAGAAACTTTGCAGGCTAGAAGGGATTTTCAAGAAAAAATTCAGGAACCTACAGCCAAGATTGTTCTAGCCAGCAAGCTATCATTTAGAATCAAAGGGCAGATAAAGAGCTTCCCAGACAAGAAAAAACTAAAGAAGTTCATCATCACCAAACCATTATTGTGTTAAAGGGACTTATTTGAGAACATGGAGATCAAAACTATGAACAATAAAATGACAATAAATACATATCTATCAACAATTGAATCTAAAAACAAACTAAGCAAACAGGCAGAACAGAAACAGAATCATAGATATGGAGAATGGGTTGATGGCACCCAGATGGGAGGGGATATTGGGGGAATGGGTGAAAAGGTGAAGGGATTTATAAGCACAAATTGGTAGTTACAGAATAGTCATGGGGATATAAAGTACAATAAAGCAAATGGAAACGCCAAAGAATTTATACCCATGACCCATGGACATGAACAATGATGTGGGGATTGCCTGAGTAAGAGGGGGGTGCTTGGTAGAGAGGGGCAAAGAGGGAAAAACTGGGACAACTGTAATAGCATAGCCAATAAAGTGTAATTACAAAAACAAAACAATTTGTTTTACTGTTTATTTGAATCAAGAAGACATTAGGAGTTCTTCAAGTAATCCTACATGAAAAGTACATCTTGTATTGGTGTGTGTTTTAGTAGGCATTATTTCTAACATTTCTTTAAGGGACATACAAAGAAAAAAACACAAAGAAAGCAAAATAAAATTTAAAAAATGTACTTAGTAATGAACTACATATAGCCTGAAATTCAGATCGGTAATTAATTAGAACTGTTCAAAATTACTTTGCCTATGGAAAAACAAGACTTCTGTTATATTTATAATTAAATTTACAATTAAGAACTCTTCATGTCAAGTATAAAGACATGTTTATACAATGTAATTTTAGATTATTTTTCAATAAAATAAGAAAAATGCAAGAGGAATTTAATATTTAATATACAGAAGTTAACTCTCATATATATACTCACCCTTTGTGGAAAAGTGGAAACTGGTCAGATAAAAAATATGCTGATTTGTCTTATTATTAATTATATTTTTATGGATTCTAGAGAGAAAGAGAAAGGGGGGAGAGAGAGACCTCTATATTCTGTTTCACTTATTTACACATTCATCGGTTGATTCTTGTATGTGTCCTGACTGGGATCGAACACTCAACCTTGGTGTATAAGGACAATGATCTAAGCAACTGAACTATTCGGCCAGGGCCTGACTTGGATTATTTTTAAGTTATGAAAATAGTGATTTCTTTTAGTAGCTCTGAAAATTGAGTAATCTCTAATGAAACTACGCATGAAGGGAGCCATTAAGACATACTTTATCTTCTTTATCAAGGCTTATGATAATATGTTCCCTACTGGTTAAAAAATAAAAAAGAGCTGTGACTTGAAGAGCAGAGCTCTCTGTCAAGGGACAAATGGTTATTGTATTAAAACGTAAATGGAGTGGTCTTGAGTGCTTTAAAATTTGTGGGAAAAGACGGTGGAATCATCATTATGGTGTCATTACTGTGGCTCCCCACAGAAGCAATTGTAAAGGTGAGGGGTGGGGGCTGGTAAACGGAACCTTTCAGTGCCAGGATGCTTCCTGCAGAACCGAGCTGAGGAGGAGGACAGCCTGGCAGCCTCAAGAGGCATCCCAGGTTTGGAGATGCCAAGTTAGGAAGCAAGAGCAGGGAACACACTGTAGAAAGTCAGATTAGAGAGAAAGATCTAGGCTAGGGGCAGAGGCCCATGGATACTGGCTGGGTGGATGAGGAAGGGACTGAAAAGACTGATTTTTTTTTGAAGCCAGACTGAATCAATCTGCGGCTAGGCTCAACTCGGGAAGGACTTTATTCTCCCAGAAGCATAAAGGGGCTGAAAAGCAATAAATTGTTGGACTGGGAAGTAAAAATGGATTAAAACATAATAGAGTCCTCATGGCCCTCGGAAATTGTGTCTAAAAAATGTATATGTTTGCATTGTTTCCTGGGGAAATGAGGTCCTTAGCAGGCATCAAATTCTTTTTTATCTAAATAAATATTACCTTATTTAGATGCTTTTTTAAAATTTTATTTTAATTGTTGTTCAAGTATAGTTTTCTGACTTTTATTCCCATCCCAGTCCACCCCCACAGTGCTCCCCACCTCCCTCCCATTTCCACCCCCTTAGTTTTTGTCCATGTGTCCTTTATACTTGTTCCTGTAAACCCTTCCCCTTTCCCCTGAAATTCCCTCCCTTCTCCCCTCTGGTTACTGTCAGCCTGCCTTCTATTTCAATGTCTTTGGTTATATTTTGCTTGCTTGTTTGTTTAGTTGTTTAGGTTCCTGTTAAAGTGAGATCATATGGTATTTGTCTTTTATCACCTGGCTTATGTCACTTAGCATAATGCTTTCCAGTTCCATCCATGCTGTTGCAAAGGGTAGGAGCTCCTTCTTTCTTTCTGCTGCATAGAATTTCATTGTGTAAGTATACCATAGTTTTTTGGATCCATTCACTTACTGATGGGCATCTAGGTTGCTTCCAACATTTGGCTATTGTAAATTGTGTTGCTATGAACATCGGGGTGCATAGGTTCTTTTGGAATGATGTTTCAGGGTTCTTGGGATATAATCCTAGCAGTGGAATTGCTGGGTCAAAAGGCAGTTCCATTTTTAGTTTTCAACAAAGGGGGCAACAACATAAAATGGAGTAAAAAATAGTCTCTTCAACAAATGGTATTGGGAGAACTGGACAGCTATGTGCAAAAAAATGAAACTCAAGCACCAACTTACACCATACACAAAGATAAATTCAAGATGGATAAAAGACTTAAATATAAGCCATGACAGCATTAAAGTCCTAGAGGAGAAATAGGCAGGAAAATCTCAGATATCTCACGCAGCCAACATTTTTACTGATATGTCCCCTAGAACAGGGGACATAAAGGAAAGAATAAACAAATGGGATCTTATCAAAATAAAAAGCTTCTGCATGGCTAAAGAAAACAGCATTAAAATAAAAAGAGAACAAACTATATGGGAAAACATATTTGCCAATGATACCTCAGACAAGGGTTTAATCTCCAAAATATGCAAAGAACTTACACGACTCCACTCCAAGAAGATAAGCAACCCAATTTAAAAAGTGGGCAAAGGACTTGGACAGGCATTTTTCCAATGAGGACATACAGAGGATTCAGAAACACATGAAAAGATGCTCAATATCACTAGCCATCAGAGAAATGCAAATTAAAACCACAGTGAGATACCACTTTACACCAGCCAGAATGGCTACCATAAACAAAGCAACAAACAACAAGTGTTGGAGAGGATGTGGAGAAAAGGGGACCCTAGTTCACTGCTGGTGGGATTGCAGACTGGTACAACCACTATGGAAAACAGTATGGAATTTTCTAAGGCATCAGATTCTTAAAGGGATCAATGACACCTCCCCTCCCTCAGCTCTACCTCCCACTCCAAAAACAAACAAACAAACAAACAAACAAAAAACAACCACTGACCTAGAACTGAAACTTTACTTTAAGGAATTGTTATCTTCTGAAAGTGAAATGTCAACACTGACCACCTGAAAGCCTTTATTAGTTTAGATTTATGCCAGGAGTTATATTTGTGATTTTCCCTCTCAACTATGTTATTTATTCCTAAATGCCTTTACCAGTGTGTGAAATTTAATTGTGCATTTAAGATAAATGTGTGTTAAACTAATGGATAGGATGGAATGAAGGCAAGTCTTCTGGAAAGAAATGAAAATCCAGAGCTCAAAGATTAGACTTTCAATCTGTTCTTTCACCCTTCCTCCTCTTCTCTCTAGCCTCAGTCACCTGGCCCAGGTGTTGTGCCAGCAAAAGCCAGATTTTCCTGCCAAAGAGTACCACCCATATTGTTTTTCTTTACTTGTGAGATTCATTTTCTCTTTTGATACACGTATTTGGACTTTTCTTCCTCTGTCCACGTCCTACTTAATGTAAAGTGGCAAACCTGGGTACCACACATGAGCAAGATGTCATTCTTAGTGTGGTACTGCCGTCCATGTCAGGTTGGGTTTGCTAGGCAGCTCTCAGTCCAGGCATCTGACAACAGCTCTTTGTGCAAGTTTAGACCCTGTGCAGCTCTAAGCTGCTTTCTTAGGAGGCAGGCAGCATTGGAGCTCCTATGGAAATGGAAATGGTGGATACTGAACTTTGTGAATGAGCTTCAATTATATCAGTTAAGGATATATTTACCATCTAGCTGGAGGGGAAATTTGTACATGTTCTCAATAATTATAAGTTAAATGCTAAAATGTAGGTACACATCACTGGCAGTCCTTTTAATGATAGGATAAAAAGCGTTCAGAGGTGAGAAGGTAATGGTAGGGAGCAAGAAATTGTGACAAAAATAGAGACTTCATAATTTGTCTCTCCTCCACACTCCTGAATTAGAATGTATGGGAAATTGACTCTGGGGTAAAGCTATTTGTGCTCATCTCCTCTCTCATCCATTTGAAAATGGATGAAAATGCCTTGTACGGATGAAAATGCTGAAAAACAATGAACCATGATGTAACAGGATATAAATGAACAAGGATGTCTAAAAAGTACTTTACTTGATACAAATCGGATATAACCAGGAAATTTGATAAGGTTGGAAATAAATCAGTCTATTATTCTGGAAACAAAGCTAGTTATACTGAGGATGCAATGTATAATGTAGAAAAGAAAGCTTTTTCCCCTCTCTAGAAAACTATTTTTCAAAACAAGATTTTAAATTTTTTAAGGTGAAAATTGATACTAGAATTTTATGTGCACATATCTTTCTTAAGGATTTTAAAGCAAAAAAAACACAATATACTTCTTGAATTTTATATTTCTTACAAAGGATACTGAATTAAATACTTTTATTTTTGGTGGCATACACTTTTCCAAAATCATTTTGTGATGTATGTACTCTCTCTCTTTTATATAATTGTACATATTTTTGTCTTCAAGATGCTTTAGCCCTGGCTGGTGTGGCTCAATGGATTGAACACAGGCCTGAGAACCAAAGGAGCGTGGTTTGATTCCCAGTTGGGTGGGGCACATGCCTGGGTTGCAGGCTAGTTCCCAACAAGGGGCGCACAAGAGGCAACCATACATTGATATATCTCTCCCTCTCTCCTTCCCTTCCCCTCTAAAGAAAAATAAAATGAAATCTTTAAAAAAAGATGTTTTAAAAATAATGTTATATTATGGGCAGTTCTATACTCCATACTTTTATTTGTAAGGTTTTGAACAGACCCTTGAACTGGACAGTTTGTTTAAAGGGGGGACCTCATATCAGAAGACCAGTTGTGTAACTGCCACTCTTTTTTCTCACCTATTGTCTCCTGCTATTGTAGTTTGAAGCTAGGAAATCTTTAATAATGTCACCCTAAAAGTATATGTTAAAGTTGTTCTAAAAATCAGCTAGTTTGAGTATAATAGCTGCAAAACATTTACCATATTTGTTTATATTCTTTAATAAAGATATTTTGTATACTAACTCTGTCTACTGGAAAAGCCTAGAAACTGACAAATCCAATAGCAACAAACACCTCTAGGGCTCAGACTGTGGTCTCCAAATAACCATTTCCTGATAAAATAAACCATGGCTTGTTGGAAAAATTGCCAATTTCAGGTTAGGGTCAAGATGAGTTTGGCATATCATATGTGAAAGTGAGGAAGCTATTGAAGTCTATTAGAGTTGTGTCAAAAAAGTTCAGGAGCCACCTTGAAGAGGTCCCCACTCACCCACACAGAGATGGGATCATTGGAATATCAACCAAATTTGATGCTCAATATAAAGCACACCAAATATATTTAAATTCTTAAGTTCATAATGGGAAAATGTATTGGGAAAACAACTTATTGGCCAACTTTGGAGAAGACAAAGGAATGAATTTATTATTTCAAAAACTGGTAAATAAAGCAAAAGAGTCAAGCATTTATTTTGGCTTTCCTATATAAACTATACCACACGATAACCAAATACTAGAAGGAGGCAAATATGCCTTTTTCATCATTTAGTAACCAATAATTATAGAAGAAATAATATAATATCACCATTTTTCAATTCTTAATGAAATAATAGATCTAGGCTATGATTATCATGAGCTGCTATCAACGAAAGAGACAACCAGATGTATGCCTCTTGATGGAAGTACACACCACCAACTATGAAATATTCCTGCCAAAAACTGAACCTGAATCCAATCAGCCTCCACATACAGCTTACCAAATTATAGGCAATACATAGGATACAGAAATACTCATGTGTTAAACTACCTGACATGGCTACAATCAGCAAATCCAGAAACAACGGGACAAACAAGCCAAAGTTCTTTTCAGTAAACAAATTGCAAGGGAAAAATAAGGGAGAGGCACCTATAAATAAATGAGATTTGAGACATCCACCAATTGCACTGCATGGGCCTTGTTTGATGCTGATTTAAACAAACCATTTAAAGATTTTTGAGAAAAAGGAAAAACTTGATCACTAACAAGATATATGAAGATAATAAAGAATTATTAATTTATTGCATTATATGTTATTGCATTTTTTAAAAGCATACTTATCTTTTAGAATTATACATTTACAAGTAAAGTTTGCATCAAAACAATCCATGTGGTCAGCAGGGACTGGAGATGTGAGTGGGGACATCAATTAAACAGGGTTCCCCATGAGATGATGATGGCTGAAACTGGGTGCTTGTCCATGAAGATTCACCATTTTACTTTCTCTATTCTTGTATATGTTTGAAATTTCCCATAATTAGAAGTTAAACAAGTATTTAGGAAACTAGTTCTTAAAAAATTGTTTTAATATCACTTTTTCCTATGTATATGAAGTAAAAAATGACCAAGTAAGCAGATCTCAAATAGAGATGACTCACAAATCTTACTTTTTGTGAAATCTAAGCTCTTTTTTTGAAACTATTTCCTTTGCCAAGACTTCTGTCAGTCCTTGTCATCCTGAGCAGTTAGCAAAGGTATGTACTTCTGCATTTTTCCAACAGATTTAATTTCCCTTGTATTAGCAAGCTATGCTGTTGCAACACAAAGCATACTCTTGAATTCTTTCTCAGGAGGTGCTGAACAGTAAGTATAATAACTTAATGAGGTATGTCCACTGAAATGCCCACTTAAAAGTTTTTGGAAAAAATTCTCAGAAGTATAAATACGCAAACAAAACACAAACTTTTAAAATGGCATAAGGAAAAAGTTTGTTCATTATTTATTCACATATCTAACCAAAAACTTTCTTTGAGTACCTTCATATTAGGTCAACAAGGTAAAATCTCTTTCCTCAAAGATTTCAAAGTCTTAAAAAATCAATGACTGCAACGTACTGTTATAAATACTATAATAGTGTCTACCTTTTTCATCCTCTTGCCTTGGCACCTAGCAACATCTGTCATGTAAAGAATCTAAATATTTATAGAAGCATGAGTGGATGGATGGTGCTATGAAGGGATGGGGTGGAGGATAAAGTAGGAGAGATAGGAGAAGGAAATCAAAAAGAACCAGAAACACCATGCTAGCAAAATACTCTTTGCCTGAAAGACTGGAGTTTCTTTGTTTCTGATAGACTATTTTTAGAGCAGTTTCAGGTTCACAACAAAATTGAGCAGAAAATAGATGTTTTCCATATACTTCTTGTCCCCAGTGTACACAGTCTTTCCACTGTCATCATCCTGCACCACAGTGGTACATTTATTACAGTTCATGAACTTACATCACTAGCTCCCAAAGCCCATAGTTTACATCACAGCTTACCTGTGGTGTTGTATGTTTTATGGGTTTTGATGAGTGTATAATGATGTGTATCTACCATTCCAGTATCATACAGAATAGTTTCACTGTCCTAAAACATCCTCTGTGCTCTGCCTATTCAGTACTTTCTCCCCTAAACCCTAGCAACAATGGATTCTTTTATGTCTTGCCTTTTGTGGAATGTTGTCATATAGTTTTGCCTTTTGTGGAATGTTGTTGTATAGTTGGAATCATATAGTATATAGCCTTTTCATGTTGGTTTCTTTTGCTTAGTAATATGCATGTAAGTTTCCTCCATGTTTTTTCATCACTTGATAGCTCATTTCTTTTTAGTACTAAATAATGTTCTATTATCTGGATGTATCACAGTTTATTTATCCATTCATCCAAAAGGACATCTTGGTTGCCTCCAAATTTAGACAATTATGAGTAAAACAGTTATAAAAATCCATGTGAAGGTTTTTTGTGCAGGACACAAGTTTTCAACTGATTTGAGTAAATATCAAGGAGTACAATTGCTGGATCATTTGGTACGAGGATGTTTCCTTCGTAAGATACCACCAGTCTTCCAACGTGGCTATACCATTTTGTATTTCTATCAGTAATAAATGGGAGTCCCTGTTGTTCTACAACCTAGTCAACATTTATTGTTAATGTTTGGGATTTTGGCTACATAATAGGTGTGTAGTGGTATCTCATTGTTGTTTTAATTTTCAGTTTCCTAATTACATATGACATTAAGCATCTTTCCATACCCTTATTCACCATATGCTTTCTTTGGTGAGGTGTTTGTTCAATTTTTGGCCTGCTTTTTAATTAGTTGTTAGTTCTCTTATTGATGACTTTTTAGAATTCTTTTTATATTTTGAACAACAGTCCTTTATCAGATGTGTCCATTGCAAATACTTTTTCCCAACCTGTGATTTGTCTTTTAATTCTTTTTTCCTTCACAGATCAGGGTTTTTTTTTTAATTATAACAAAATCCAGCTTGTAAATTATTGCTTGCATGGATTATGGCTTCAGTGTTGTATCTAGGAAGTTATCTCCATACCCAAAGTCATCGAGGTTTCTTCTATGTTATCTTCTAAGAGTTTCATAGTTTTGCATTTTACATTTAGGTCTATGATCCCTTTTGAGTTAATTTTTGTGAAGGGTGTAATGTCTGCATCTAGATCCAGTCTTTTTGCATGCAGATGTCTAGTTTCTCCAGTGCCATTTGTTGAAAAGATTTAAGAGGGATATTTTTAATTTTAGGAGAAATGATATTTCTTTTAAATGTATTTTACTGATTATGCCATTACAGTTGTCCCATTTTTTCTCCCCTTTATTCCCCTCCACCTTGTACCCCCTCTCCCACCATCATTCCCCCACCTTAGTTCATGTCCATGGGTCATATATGCAAGTTCTTGGGCTTCTCCATTTCCCATACTATTATTCTTAACCTCCCCCTGGGTATTTTGTACCTACCACATATGCTTCTTATTCCCTGTAATTTTTCCCCATTTTCTCTGCTCCACTTCCCCACTGATGACCTTCCATGTAATCTTCATTTCTGTGAATCTCTTCCTATTCTAGTTGTTTCCTTAGTTTGTTTTTTTTAGGTTCAGTTGCTGATAGTTGTAAGTCTGTTGTTGTTTTACTGTTCATATTTATTTATTTATTTATTTATTTTTAGAGAGAGGAGAAGGAAGGAGAAAGAGAGGGAGAGAAACATCAATGTGTGGTTGCCTCTCGCAAGGCCCCCACTAGGGACCTGGTCCATAATCCAGGCATATGCCCTGACTGGGAATCAAACTGCAACCCTTTGGTTCACAGCCCACACTCAATCCATTGATCTACACCAGCCAGGGCTACTGTTTATAGTTTTGATCTTCTTTTTCTTAGATAAATCCCTTTAACATTTCATATAATAAGGGCTTGGTGATGATCAACTCCTTTAACTTGACCTTATCTGAGAAGCACTTTATCTGCCCTTCCATTCTAAATGATAGCTTTGCTGGATAAATTAATCTTAGATGTATGTCCTTGCCTTTCATGACTTGGAATACTTCTTTCCAGCCCCTTCTTGCCTTCAAGGTTTCTTTTGAGAAATCAGCTCATAGTCTTATGGGAACTCTTTTGTAGGTAACTGTCTCTTTTTCTCTCACTGCTTTTAAGATTCTCCCCTTATCTTTCATCTTAGGTAATGCAGTTATGATGTACCTTGGTGTGTGTTTCCTTGGGTTCAACTTCTTTAGGATTCTCTGAGCTTCCTGGACTTCCTGGAATTCTCTTTCTTTTGCCAGATTAGGAAAGTTCTACTTCATTGTGTTTAAATAAGTTTTCCATTTCTTGCTCTTCCTCTTCTCTTTCTGATACCCCTATGATTAAGATGTTGGTATGTTTAAAGTTGTTCCAGTGGCTCCTAAGCTTCTCCTCACTTTTTAGAATTCTTGTTTCTTCATTCTGTCCTGGTTGAATGTTGATTTCTTCTTTCTGCTCCAAACGATTGATATGAGCCCCAGTTTCCTTCCCATCATTGTTGGTTCCCTGTATATTTTCTTTTGTTTCACTTTTCATAGCCTTCACTTCTTCCTCTATTTTGTGACCATACTCAACCATTTCTGTAAGCATCCTGATTACCAGTATTTTGAACTCTGCATCTAATAGGTTGGCTATCTCTTCATCACTTAGTTCTATTCTTTTCTGGAGCTTTGAACTGTTCTTCATTAAGGTCATATTTTTTTTGCTACAGCATTACTGGTAAAAAATAAGGGATGGAGCCTTAGATATTCAACAGGGCAAGGCAACCCCTTTGCTATGTTGAGGCACTGTATGTGGGAGAGGGGTCTGGAAGGGAACAATGCCACTTGCTCAGCTCTGTGCTGGCTTTCAGTCACTTCCTCCACTATCCACAAGCAAATTGGGCCTTTCTGGTGCTGATTCCTGAGAAGGTGGGTTTGTGTACATCCTAGGACCTTGTGAGTTTTTCCAGTGAACTCTCCCATGAGGCCTGAAGTTTCTCCTGCTGCCTCAACCCCCCACAGGATTTTGCAGCCAGAGGTTTTGACTGCAGTGGGATCTTGGGTTTCATGGCCTGTCTTGCTCCCCAGTTGTTCCTCCCAATTTATCTGCATACCACTGTGGGACTGCCTGGTCCACCAACTGCCACCTCGCCCAGTCCTCAAGCTGCCACCTGACTGTGAGTCCTCTCCACCCCAACTGCCTATCTCCACCCATCCTGCTGGTCTGGATGAATGTTTCTTTTTTAACACCTTGGTTGTCAGACTTCCATACAGTTCAATTTTCTGGCAGTTTTGGTTACTTTTTTTTTTTAATTTGTTGTCCTACTTTTGGTTGTGTGGGGAGGCAAAGTGTATCGACCTATACCTCCATCTTGGTCAGAAATAAAAAAATTATATTTCTTAAAAAACCAAATAGAAATGGTCTTCCACTTAATGTTCCAGGATAAATATACACTCTGTCATAATCAAATAAAGGACTAATTTACCAATATTGAGCTTAAAGCAATTAGGTTCTTTATCCAAGGCCTCCCAAAATATATATTCTGTTGTCCTCAAAACAGAGATGAACCTCACAGTTTTTGATTGTTATACTGGGCTGGGTGTATAATTATGAGTTTAAATGATTTAATTGAATTAAAGAAAAAACAATCACATAGATTTCTAATTCAAAATAATAAAAAGATTTTTAGAAATTAAATAAAGAAAAACTGGAATCACTCATTGTTGTTTTTAATAACTTCCAAATAACAACATGGAATTTCTATTTTATTGTTTAAGTAAAAAATACAACCTGTAAATGACAATTCCTTCTAATAAAGTTATTAAAATTAACAGATAAAATTGTTGGTGCCACTCAAAAACTACAATGAAAGAGTCACTCCATCATACTAGGGAGAAACAAAGACAGACATTGCTATGAAATACAGTTCATGCAGTGCTTTGTACCCAGATCATAAAACCTGGCATTCACATTCACAGTAATCCTCAGTGCAATATAGATAAAGCTAGTCTACAGATATATCTTCCCCATGATACCCTAAAAATATTTAATGCGAATTTTTAAAATTTGGAATTATATATTTATTTATTGTTTATGCCTTGTATTTCCATCTTCTCCCTCCAACTAGACTTAAGCTCCACAGAGTCATACATCTACTTTACTTACTATTGTGCCTTCAGAGCTTAGCATTGTGCCTAGCATACAACAAATATCAGTCACTGCTTGTTAAATGATTGAAGACCATTGATAAAGGGACAGGTAGAATAAGGCATTCCAGGCAGAGCTAGGCATGAACAAAGTCCCAGCAGGAAGATTTAGAATGTGCTAATATGACAGCTTCACATGGCTGTGACATGATAGAGTTTCTATTCTTTATGCTGGCATTGGTAAAATACACAGGGCTAAACATTGACAGATACCATGTAAAACTAAAAAATGGAAGACATTCTATCTTCCAGGGCTGAGGACTAGTTGACATTGCTGAGGAAGATGAAGCCAGCTCACTCCACCCTGAGTTGTAGGTTGAAGTGGTATCAGTCTCATCCTTCAGCCCCACACATGGGTTTTTGTTCAGACTCAAGGGCACTTCCCAAACAAATAAGGACAGAGCTATCAGAGCACAGGTCCCCACACTGGCAACTTCTGTAGAGCAAGAGGGAGTATGAGATACATAAGCAACAATATAACTTTATTACATTTCATCATAATTTATTCACACTTAACACAGCAAAGGATGTAGGAAAATGGATGAAAAGGTAATGGGATTCAGTACAAATAGGTAGCTACAGCATAGCTGTGAGGATGTAAAGTACGGTAGAGGAAATGGAGTAGCCAAGAACTTGCATGCATGATCCATGAACATGAACAATGGTGGGGGGATTGCCTGAGGGAGTGTGGGTATTGGGTGGAGAGGGGCAGATGGGGAAAAACTGGGACAAGTATAGTAGCATGATCAATAAAATATAATTAAAAAAGAAGAGGGTCTTTAAAACTTAGGTACATGTTTATGTGCTATAGAAAGTTATTTATCTTTTCTGATCTCGTTTAATAGTTATTATGGTTTACACAACCCTGAGAAACTTCCAGTTTGGTGGCACATATACAGGGATAAATAAAATATGCTAGGAGGTGTGGGCTTCATACAGTAAGGAAACTGAGATTGAACTTGTGTTATAAGAAACATTATGGCAGGGAAGACAGCAGAATGTGTCTCACAATTGATTAAACCAGAGTTCTTCTCACACATTCTGGGCAGAGCAGCAACTTCCACCATGGAATCCTGAATTCTACTTGGCTACTAATACTATCTTCAGTGATAATGAGGTCCACAGAATTCTAATTTGCTGTGGTTTTCAGGAGGTGTTTCTGAAGAATAAGAAGGTTCAGAGTCCAGAAAAGCTCAGCACAGGTCTGCGCACCCACTGCTGACACTGAGTACGATGGAAGGTGGACAGCTGTTCCTGAATGCTGCCTCTGGGCTAGTGTGTGCCGGGAAAGTACATTGGAAGCACAAAGGACCCCATCTGCGTCTGACCACAGAGCCATGAGGTCTCATTCCTTTAAGCACCTGCAACTCATGGCCATATGAGTCTGCTCAGCCCATGCAGGGTAAGCCAAAGTACTAAGGAGAAAATGCCTTTGAAATCACCCCTCAACTAATAACAGCTGGGAGTCAGTGGCTAAATGCATCTTCATGGGGCAATGCTGAGGTGTGCTGTAACCCTGCAGGATTAAGTTGCATGAGCCTGCAACTGTCCCCTCTCACTCCTTTGGTGAGGTATGATTCACATACCATACAAACACATTTAAATTCTAAAACTCAATGGTTTTTTATATTCAGAGTTGTGCATCCATCACCATAATATAATTTTATACCATTTTGGTTACCCCAAATGAACTTGGTTTGGCAATAATAAAAAACAAACATTTATCCTATGCGTGAGGTCCTGTGTGAAGATGTGTGCCAGGCAATGCACTGTGTGGGTGAACAGAAAAGATTTGTTCCAACCCTTGTGCAGCTAAAATCCCAGTGGCGGGAGCAGGCACAGACATTCAAAAACATAGTAACAAGAGAACTGTAGGCTGTGGTAATAAACAGGGTGAATGAGGAAAAAATGAGGACAAAACTTTATATCATAGAGTCAATGACAGCCCCTCTGAGGACATAACATACAAGTGAAATTTTAAAAAAATATTGAAGAGACATCTGGTAGGTGCAGATGGAAACAAGAATGTTCCAGACTCAGGGAACAGCAAAAGCAGAGGCCCTGAGGGTTGAGTGGAGAGTAGTCTGAATTGACCTTGGGAAAATAGCAAGAATGCAGATCTGGCAGGGCTTTCTACACCTCAGGAAGGAGTTCAGATTTTATTCTAAAGGCATTGAGATGACATTGAAATATTTTAATTGTCAGGTGTCATGACCTATCTTATGCTTTAAAAATAGTTGTCTAGCTGCTCTATAGAGCGTAGATATTCAGCAGGCAAGAATAGAAATAGGAAGACTGATTAGGAGGCCACAGGCAGTTTTCTGGGCAAGGGATGGTGCTGTCCTGGAAGAGTGGTAGCTGTGGAGATACAGGGAGTAGATGCAGTAAATGTTTCAGAAACAATAGGAGGTGAAGAAATCGATGCGGTGTGTCAAGTGTTCTATGAAGGGGAGCAGGGAAATGGAGTGGTTACCTGGAGTCAAGGGTGAGATAATGTGTGATTTTAGTGAGGATACTATTGATGAGAGTGAGAGAGTACTGATGCCAAGAGTGACTGGGTGAGAGCTGGAATGGGCGAGGTCCCAGGTATTGAAGCTGCTCAATGGCAGAGCTGGAAAGGGATCCAGTCACACGCATGGCTGTCAGTGTTCTCTGAGGACTCCTTAGGGATCCTCAAACCCACCCAGAGGGAGGCTGAGCAAGTAAGACCTTTCATACCCCACTCCCAGTTTAACTGGAGTAGTGCTTGTTTATTTTATATTTGGGGCTTATGCTTGAACTTTAAAGAAAGTGATCTGGGCTCACTTGAGAACTATAGCACCATACTACACTACTTACCAAGTAGTAATTTGTTGGCAAATATCTTTTTCACTCTGAAGGTATTTAAAGTCAAATCTAGAATGAGGATACAATGCTTCCATTTTTTGTTTGTTTTTTTATCTAGGACCTATAGATTAGCCAGGGTGGTGACACTCAAGTGTGTGGCAAAGAACTCTTAAGTATCCATGAGTGCAGACCCCAGCCAGGTGGGTTGGTTGGGTGGACTCAGGCTAACAAAGTTGCTTAGTGCCTCTGCCAGAGGCTATGGGTAGTACGGGACAGCTGAGGTAACCTCCACCTGCAGGCCACGGAGTCCACTTTGGATGAAGATCCATAGTCTTCTTCAGAAGATTTTGGACTCCCTGACAGCTCCTTCAATAGGAGGCAGTTCTTTCCAGAGACATCATTCCAGACATTATTGACTTGCCTTTGCTCAAGTTTGTCTATGTAGGTGAGTCCAACATTTGCAGATCACTGGGAGTAGTGCTATCACCTCCCAAAACATTCTGATGTTGAGTTCGGTAGGCCTGGTGGGGGACTCTACTCTGCCCTAGCTCGAACATTCTCACCCTTCCTCTTCAAAAGAACTCTCTCTGGCCCTGAAGGCATTATCAGAGTATCCTGGTTGTTTTTTCATTCAATGCCATGAGGCAGTGGGGAAACTCACACAAACCCTCTGCATACAAACACATATACTCCAGTGTGGTAGAAACAAACAAAAAGATATCCCCTTGTAATAATTTACAGACAAAAGTCTTATTAACTCTCATAAGTTGAATTATTTAGGAAAGAAATGTTTAATAATTTACTCAGTGAATATTTAAGGAGCATACCATTTGCCAAACACCACAAGGAATTGGCACAATAAAAATGAATATGACTCCTACTGTCTTCTGGAAGAGACAAGTAATTATGGTAGTGGGTAATGCATGCTATAATGGAACCAATTATAAAGAGTTATAGATGCAGAAAAGCACACGCATAACTGACACAGAAATGCAGTGATGGCTTCACATAGGAGGGTTGACTGAGCATAGAAGTTTACTAGGTAGAGAAGTGGCAGAAAGGTTTTCTGGGTTATAAGGAAGTGTACAAAGCCATGGAGACCTTAGTGGAGTTGATGTGTCTGACACATCCATTCTCCAGGATGTTCTGGGTGTGGAACATGCCCAGAGGCAGGTGATCATGAGGCAGGGAAGGGAGCTTGAGTCTAAATTGTTTTTTATGCTAGGGGTACCACTTGAGATTTCTAAGCAAAGAAGCATTTTAATATCTGTCTAGCAGAAGAGGCATAAAATAAAGCTGGGAAATTTAAAGGAAAATTGTCATGGAGGCCTAAAGGTGCTAGGTAAGGCTGTGACAGGACAACAGGAGAAAGGTAGATAGAAGTTGAGACCTGTAGGGGTTGGAGTTGAAAGTTCTAAAGGAGACTGGTTATGGAGAGTGAAGGAAAAAATTGTGTGGACTACTTTTTGGCTTTGATGACTTAGAATAGATCACAAGGCCGTTAAGTAAGAGAGATGATAAGAGAAGAGTAGCTGGTTAAAAGGCAGGTAAAATAAGATTAGGATTTAATAATTATGTGCACAAACACAAGAGCTCAAGGGCTTTATTTAATATCTTCATCCAGATATTATCAGGACATTAACATTTATCTTGATACTCCTTTTGGCCATCATTAATTTTGGCTTCTTTCTCTAGTAGATAGATTTGTGTTGACTTTTCTACACTCACCTGTCCTCCCCTTTTGTAATCACATCGATGTAAAATCTGGGTCCAAGATGAGGGCTGTAATTCACAGAGAGAAGAAAAATCACCCACGAGGAACAGAACCCCAGCCTTCAGACATTTTAGCAGTATCATCTTACCAGGAGTTAATTGACTATGGGTAATGTCACAAACAATGCATTCCTATTGTCATTGAATTTAAAAAATATATATCCATCCTGCTATTTCCACATCAATGCTTCTAAGAAATAAGCTGTAAGTGGGTTTCACACCATTTGAGAAGCTCCTGACATTTTCGAAGTTCCCCTGGGGTTTACAATGAGAGTCTATCCAGGAATACTGATATCCAGGAAGGAAAAGGGAAATTCCTTGCAAATTTTTGTCTAAATCAAATAACAAGAGGAACACTTGATATTCGAACTCTTCACAGGAATTGCATTTTTAAAATATATATAAAAATAGTAGTGGCTTCAGGTTGCACCTTGCTTTTTGCTTTTGCTTTTGTGTAAATGAATGCTGAGTGAGGAATTTGATAAAGAGGGTTTGAGTGTAATAAGCGGAAAATTGTGAGTGATAGATCTATTATATATATTATCTTGGTGCCTAAGTGAAAAAGGTGATGAAATTATCCTTTGAATTCAAAACCATGTTAATCATCAATCTAGATAATTTTTCAGTAGTATGTTGTTTGCTTAATTATCCAAACTGGCCATCCAGGGACTTCAAATCCATTATAAATCACACAGCCTCTGAATTGTTCTTTTTGGGTAGACAAGTATTTCATCTTTTGTTTTAAACAATATTGTGCTTTTGATATGCTAACTCACTACTTATCTGTCAGTGTATGATTGAGTAGGCAGAAAGTTTACAATGCTTTATCAAGTTGTGGAACTAGAAAAAATTTTGAGAGATCATATAATTCATCTTTGGTTTGTATCTGAGAAATATATTTGTTTGCTTACTAATCATTTTTCAAAGAAAAGTCCATGAATGTGTCTGTGCTATTCATCACTGTATATCTAGCGCTTAACATAGTGCCTGGGGCATAGTAGAGCCTCAGTAAACCTTTGATGGAAGAATGAATGAATGAGTGAATGAATGAATGAATGAATGAACAAATGATGACTTGCTGCTCCTGCTCTTGAATCCCCCAGCTGCTACAAATACTACCATCAAGAAATGGTCATTCATTCATTTTCTTCACATAATGTCTTCATAAGGTGATCAGATAATTTACAGTCCAAGTCAGGACACTTTTGAGAGTCAAAGGGATGCTGTTAATAACTACACCAGGACAGGTGGCACAAGATGGGACACTCTCAGGCCAACTGGGACATAGGGCCACCCTGTTCAAAGAGGAATCTGAAACACTGGAGGACCAGAGAATATTTTTCTTGCCCATGTTTCATGACTGTCTATTTTCTTGACACCTCATTTAGCTTGATATAATTGATCTACCCTTTTGAGCCAATTACTCAGTGTCCCCTAATGTCAGTGATTTCTCTTTTTTGCCTTCAATTTGAATTAACATTAAAGTGGAAAAAAAAAAAAGCTCTATGAGGAGAGGTAAAGAGCATTTAGGAGCACTATTCTAACCCCCATGCCTAGGTGTGTTTGACACGATAAAAAAAGAGTTCAGTTTGAAAATGGTAGATTGTAGAACTATTAAATACTGCCCCCACATAAAATCCATAAAAATAATTAAAGTACATATTAAAATATATAATTTTTGACATAATAAAAATTGAGGGAAACTTTTGCTTAACAAAAACTAATAAAATCTTGAAAAACGAAAAGCATGTGGCTTAAGATGACCTGGAAATACACTTCTTAGAACACGTATAGGAATAACACTAAAAGAACTCCATTGTCAGAGTGAGTTAGAGGTAGGGCACGGAAAAGAGACTGGAGGCAATTACCAAGGGTACCAGAACATCCAGATGGATTGACCCCCTACACACACACAAACACAAGCTTTATCTGTCCCCGCAGGAGCAGTGGGGACTTAGGATAGAGTGGCAAGGTGGTTCATGAAGGTGCCCTCAGTCTTCCAGAGGAATCAACTGTGAGTGTGCTGCCTCACTGAGTGCCACAGCTCCTATTTCCGTCACTGGAAACAAAACAAGCCTCGGCAGCAGCTCTCTCTCCCCACCAGGTTGTACTATGAGAGTTAACAGAAACAAATCATGTGAAAGATGAAAATATTCGCAAAGTTTGAGGAACATCAACAGCAAAAATGGGTGACTTTTCTGACCAAAAAAAAAAAAAAACTAGCTAGACAAATGAAATAATTCATACAGTGAAAGTACTGTAGGACTGTAACATAGCTTATTTTGTATCATTTGGGAGATAGGAAAAATACCATATTTAAAAACTAGGATGAGTGATTGTGAAAAAACCAATTACGGATTGTGGAAATGAAATAAATAAACCTTTTGAAATCAGAAAAAACTAAAAAATGGGTTGGCTGGCAGAATAAGCACAATTAAAAAGCACATTAGTAATGTGAGAGAATGCACCAAGAAATTATCCTGGATGTAGCACAAATGGAGAAATTATAAGAACATCACAAAAGAAAAGTAAAAAAAACTACTAAACATGAAAAACAGGGCTGGAAATCAACATTAATCCATTAGAGAAAATGGATTGAGA
>PVKM010002878.1:0-61419 GCA_004027735.1 Carollia perspicillata
CAACTCTAACAGCTTTTGGGAAAATTTGTTTGGCAGACTTTCCTGGTGCTAGCCCAGTGTACCAAAACCAGCAAATTAAAAAACCAAGCCCTGGCTGGTGTGGCTCAGTGGATTGAGTGCTGGCCTGTGAACCAAAGGGTCGCCAGTTCAATTCCCAGTCAGGGCACATGCCTGGGTTGTGGGCCAGGCCCCCAGTAGGGGGTGGTCAAGAGGCAACCACACATCTTCTCTCCCTCTCTTCCCCCTCCTTACCCCTCTCTAAAAAATAATAAAATCTTAAAAAAAAACAGGCCACATATTTTAATTTTTTTAATCCTCAGCCAAAGACTTTTTTTTTTTGATTTTAGAGAGAAAGAAAGTGAGGGGGGCAGAGAGAGAGAAATTGGTGTGAGAGAGGAACATCAATTGGTTGCCTCCTATACACACCCTGACCAGGAACACAACCCAAACTCTAGGTATACACCCTGACTGAGAATCAAACCCACAACCTTTTGATGTGTGGGAGATGCCCCGACCAACGGAGCCACTTGGCCAGGGTAGGAGCCACACTTTTATTTTATTTTATTATTTTTTTTAGGGCCCCAACCTATTCTGGAATTATCTCATCTTAACTAAATACATGTGAAATTATTCTATTTCCAAATAAGGTCACATTCTGGGGTGTTGGGGGTTAGGATTTCAACACCTTTTTAAAAAACGTATTTATTGATTATGCTATTACAGTTGTCCCATTTTCCCCCTTCACTCCCCTCTACCCTGCATACCTCCTCCCACCCACGTTACCCCCTTTAGTTCATGTCCATGTGTCACATTTGTAAGTTCTTTAGCTTCTACATTTCCCATATTGTTCTTACTGTCCCCCTGTCTATTTTCTACCTACCGTCTATGCTACTTATTCTCTGTACCTTTTCCCCCTCTCCTCCCACTCCTCTGTTGCTAACCCTCCATGTGATCTTCATTTCTGTGATTCTGTTCCTGTTCTAGTTGTTTGCTTAGTTTGTTTTTGTTTTTATTTTAGGTGTGGTTGTCAATAATTGTGAGTTTTCTGTCATTTTACTGTACATGTTTTTTATCTTCTTTTTCTTAGATAAGCCCCTTTAACATTTCATGTAAGAGCTTGGTGATGATGAACTCCTTTAATTTGACCTTATCTAAGAAGCACTTTATCTGGGGGGCCACACTTTTAAACCAAATCTATATTTTATTATATATACTCTTTGTAGGTATAATATATTACATTAAAAAAAAAACCCTACTAAATGCAATGTAGTATCTTAGTTGGATCCTGGAACAGAGAAAGGACATTAGTGGGAAAACCTTTGAAATCTGAATAAAATCTGAGGTTTGGTTAATATTAATGTACAGATGTTAATCTCTTAGTTTTAACAAATGTACCAAAGATGTTGAGAGGAAGTTGGGTAACAGATATATAACTCTGTACTATCTTTTCAACCTTTTGCTAAATCTAAAATTTTTAAAATACAGGTCTGGCAGGGTACTAAGTGGGTTATAGTGTCATCCAATACACCAAAGTTGCAGGTTTGATCCCAGATCAGATCACATACAAGAAGCAACCAGTGACTGCATAAATAAGTGGAAGAACAAATTAATGTTCCTCTTTCTTTCATCAATAAATTTAAAAAATAAATACATAGCCCCGACTGGTGTGGCTCAGTGGATTGAGTATCAGCCTGCACACTGAAAGAAAGGTCACGGGTCTGATTCCCATTCAGGGCACATGCCTGGGTTGCGGGCCAGGTCCCCAGTAGGGGGCGTGTGAGAGGCAAGCAATCCAGATTATCTCTCACACACTGGTGTTTCTCTCCCTTTCTCCCTTTCCGTCTCTCTAAAAATAAATAAATAAGCCCTGGTTGGTGTGGCTCAGTGGATTGAGTATCAGCCTGCACACTGAAAGAAAGGTCACCGGTCTGATTCCCATTCAGGGCATATGCCTGGGCTGGGGGCCAGGTCCCTGATAAGGGGGCATGAGAGAGGCAACCAAACACTGATGTCTCTCCCCCTCTCTTTCTCCTTCCCTTCCCCTCTGTCTAAAAATAAATAAATAAAATCCTTTAAAAAAGTAAAAATAAATAAAATCTTTTAAAATAAATACATAAATCAAGTTACTCAAAATTTAAATTTTATTTTAAAAACTTCTATGATTTCATCTTTCTCCTATCCATCTGCATTCACCATACTTTAGCTTAGTGGCTTTCAAACTTTTGACCACTACTCACATGAGAAATACATTTCCAACTTGGTACATGCATGCAAATACATAACTATAAAATATTTCAAATATGTGTGATGTAGTCTAATTTATTTCGCTATCACTTGGGTGTGTGCTGGTAACTACCCACCTGTGGTTTCAGATCTACAAATGGAAGACTCTACACCGGCTGCACTGGCCTTCTACTGGTTTCTCAAATATGCCATGCTTTTCCATACCTCAGGCCCTTTGCTTTTGCTGCTGTTTCTCATCCCTCACTCATTCCTAGCGCTATCCATGACTGGAAATCATTACCACCTCCTCAGAAAAACTTTCAGAGTATCCCTGGCATAGGGGTTTCTTCCCATTATTTCCTTTTACCACTCCAATTCTGTCAAAGCACTCATCGCAACCTATAATAGCCTTATTTGTTTGCTCCTTATTTTCTGTCTCTCCACAAGAATCAGGGCAAGGTCTTTTTTGGTCCTGTTCACCAGTGTCCAGAACAATATCAGGCTCCTGACAGGCACTCGAATCATTGCTGAAAGAAGAGATATGCAAGAAGACTGGGTCATGTATGGAAATCGAATGTGGTAGTAGTCTGCTCCACAATTCCCAAGCACATACTGAAATTTTCCCTACGCTTCTCATAAAGTCACAGAGTAAACAGAAGAATGTGATTTTATTTCTTCAATCTGGAAATTAACAAACTTTTAAAAGGAAACAAAATTTAGAATAATAGAATCATACAGACATTTCTCCACTAGGTCAAAAGAAAAGTACACAAGGACAGAAAGATGCACTTTCGAAGATCTGTTCAGTCTACAATCAATATGAAGAGGTGGCCTTTGGAGCCACAAAAAAGATTAAATCTAGTTGATTACACTTGTTCCTGAAGGAATCGGTCTTGCTTGTAGCTGGACGCAACCACTCAAGTGTCCACGTACAGCACTAGGGTCCCTGTACAAAGAGCCTTCTTTCAGTTCTGGCTCTCCCCACCAAGGATACAAACATGTCCAGCAGCAATATCGTAACAAATGTCCCTCCTGTTTCGGGGTGAGATATACACTCATATTAGAGCAGAGAAGGACTCCTGAGAAATGGAGAGTGTTCCCCACCAAAGAAGCTGAGACCCCAGAAAGATAGTATTCCTGTGTCTCTGTCTTGAAGATGAGCTGATGCTGAAGTCGACGGGGTTATATCAATTCTGGTTTGAATAGGAAACACCCACTGGGTGTAACAAGGTGCTGGGCTGTGCATGGGTTGATGAGGCAGGAGCAGCCAGGCCAGCACATAGTCAGAGGCCCTCTCTTCTAGTGTTGGGTCCACTTGATGCTCTTAAGGTCAATGCCATCCTGCACCATCTCCCAGAGAGGGCTGCCAAAGAGAAGAGGTATTGGATGAGTGAGTGATGGTTTAAGAGAAGAAGTTGCCAACATTGGCTCCTAGGCCAAGAATCCTATATTAATGAGAGTTTTCCTATACTTAATCTGCAAGTCACTAATTTTGTACTGATATCGCTGCAATGACAACTATTAATACTATCAGTAACAATAATGAAAAACATCTAAATGTATGTACTTCTTTAGTTTATAAAAACATTTTTTCAGCCTTGGCTGGTGTGGCTTAGTGGACTGAGAGCTGGCCTGTGAACCAAAGGGTCACTGGTTCAATTCCCAGTCAGGGCATATGCCTGGCTTGGGGGCTAGGTCCTCAGTGTGGGGCACGCAAGAGGCAACCACACACTGATGTTTCTCTCCCTCTCTTTCTCCCTCCATTCCCTGCTCTAAAAATAAATAAATTTTTAAAAAAACACATTTTTTCATATTCTGGAAACTAGTAGCCGAGGAGATCCAGTTTCTTGCTTTGTGGAACCCCTGAAACCTAAAATCCAAGTAACTTTGGTTTCCAACTGTGTGAACTCAAGAGCATGAGAACAAGAGAGAAGCCAGCACTGCAGTCTCTTGCAAAGGGTCTCTGGTACAACAGTGCAGACCTCATCTCTCGAAGACGCTTCACATGGTGAATGCACTTTTCAGCTGTGTAGTCCACTTCCTCCTCTGTAGTGAAACGGCCGATGCCAAACCTGCAAAAGGCACAGGAGAAGAGCTCTGCATCAGAGCTCTGGCACAGAGATACATTCATTCAGCAAATACTCGGTGAGACTCTACTCCACAAAGAACATGGAGAGAACATGGCCCTTCCCCTCTGGATCCAAGATCCTCAGCGTTTCTACGGTTTGTGGACCAGCTACACCAGAATCACCTGAGATGTGTCCTACTCCTTCAGACCTAGTGAATCAGAACCTCTGAGTGTGGGACTCAGAAATCTTCATCTTGCACAAACTTCCCAGGTGATATTCAATGACATCTGACAATCACTGCTCTAGAAACCTTCATGAAGAATTAAGAAAGAATAAGGAGCCCTCGATGGTGTAGCTCAGTGGACTGAGTGCGGGCCTGCCAACCAAAGGGTTGCCAGTTTGATTCCCGGTCAGGGCACATGCCTGGGTTGTGGGCCAGGCCCCCCGTAGAGGACACTCGAGAGGCAACCGCACATTCATGTTTCTCTCCCTCTCTCCCTTCCTTCCCCTCTGTCTAAACATAAGTAAATAAATTCTGAAAAGAAAGAAAGAATAAAGAAAACTAGATTGAGGAACACTATAACAGGAGGAGAAATACACAAAAGAAGATGTGCCTCAACAGACTGACCTGATAGAAGAGTGAGCTAAATCCTCATCAGTGCCAATTGCTCGAAGGACATACGAGGGCTCCAGGGATGCAGAGGTGCAGGCACTGAGGAGAAAGACACAGAGCCTTGCTCAGTTCATCATCAACATCTGCTTTTAATCCCGAACCTCAGGCTTGCTCCCACCCCTCAGGTCCCTGAAGTTGTACCATGGAGACAAAAGAGAGATTCTCATTTGTTAGGGCCAAAGGGCCTGATGCTACCTGCACCTTCTGGGATACGAATCTAGCTCACCTGGCCCTTAGGAAGGATAAACACCTTGAGCAAGGACACTGCCAAAGCATGACACTGCACAGGCTGGTCTGACAACAAGAGACAGCAGAACTCACTCCCCTTGACTGAATACACCATGTTATACCAGCCTAACGGACAGCTAAGCCCTTGGTGGCCTTTGAAGCACACTTCAATTCTAGAAGGCCTGCCACAGCACTGCTAATAGAATATTAGAACGGATACATGCAACTTCTGGGTCAAAAAAGGCACAAAATTCTACCCCAGGAAGCCCTCCTAGAGTGGCAAATTTCAGCCTGTGCCCAGCTAGCTAAAAAAACAGATACTTACAAAATGACCTTTACTCTTAACCAACAGCTCCTGTGCCTGTCATCTCTACACTAGGAAGCTTAATAATTTGTTATAACACTAAGAAGCCAGGCTAATCAGTCCTGCCACAGTCCCTGTCTATCTGGTCCAACTTACCTCCCCGAAGATAAGGCAACATCCTTGAGTGCCATCAGCAGACTCTCCCCCTCCACATAGGCGAAGGAGAGGTTGATGCAGCCTGGAAGAAAGAACCACTATGAGAGGAGTCTCAGGCTCTTCCAGAATGGGAATAGAAAGGGCTTGTTCATACCTGGGTAATGGTGCTCAGGGTCCCCATTCATCACCACATCTGGAAGGCTCTTCATTATCTTCTGTGTCAACCGCTCTGCTAACTTGGAAATTCGCTTGTGGTCATACTGAGGAACACGCAAGGGAAAGCTGAGCATAGTGACCACCGACAGCACAGAAACACGCAGGATGAGGAGCCCTTCTCCTGTGCCTAAAGTGACCCTGCATCGGACCCACCTCTCGTCCTGTGTTACTACTCATGGAGAACACTGTATCCCCAGCAAAATAACTGGACACATGGTTCTAACAACCCCCAAATAAATGAGCTGATAACTACTGAAAGGGCCTGGATTTTGGAGTCTGTAACATCTCTCTAGAACAAGATGCCAGCAGCACCAGGACGAGGATGGTTTTCTTAAACCTCCTCTTTGGGTAGAGAGCTGGCTCAGTCATGCCGAGAAGCCTCTAACAGGAGACCCAGCAGAGGGGAAGGAGCTGTGAGAGGGAGCTGCTTTCTCCATACCTCCATCTCTTGCTGTGCCACTTCACACGCAGCCCCCAGCCCCACCACCAAGGGTGTGGGCACTGTCCCGGACCGCATACCCCGCTCCTGCCCCCCTCCACTCTGCAGGGCCTCTACACGCACACGGGGCCGGCGGCGAATGTAGATGGCACCAACCCCTGGGAAACGAAGTTGGTTACAAAACAGAGAGAAAGAAAAGTGCAGATGAAATAAAATATCACTTTCCAAAGGGGTCAAAATATTCTTTTAACTTTTATGTAAGCTTGAAATTTTTTTAAATAAAAAAAGTTGGAGAAAAAGAAAAAACAGCAGTAAAAGCATACACAATAATTATCAAAATTCTTTAACATCAGGAAGGTAACTACCAGAAGGAGTAAAGGCTCATTTTAAATTTAAAGTAACTCCTAACCCTGGCAGGGTAGCTCAGTTGGCTAGCATTGTCCCATACACCAAAAAGGTTGTGAGTTCGATTCCTGGTCAGGGCACATACAAAAAACAAGCAATGAATGCATAAATAAGTGGAACAACAAATCAATGTTTCTCTCTCTCTTCCCTCCTCCTTTTCTTTCTGTAAAATTAATAAATTTTAAAAATTTTAAAAATAAAAATAAAGTAGCTCCTGCCCTGGCCAGATGCCTCCATTGATTGGAGTGTCATCCCATACACCAAAAAGTTGTGGGTTTGATCCCCAGTCAGGGCACAACCTATATTGTGGGTTCGATCTCCAGTTGGGAGCACACACATATACAGATATATCTTCAATTAAAGACAAAAAAGGCAACACTTTAGTTAAAGATAGAATGGCAGTTGGGGTCTTTAAAATAATAGCTCACATGCCCTGCCTGGTGTGGCTCAGTGGATTGAGTGCTTCCCTACGAACCGAAAGGTTGCTGGTTCAATTCCTAGTCAGGGCACATGCCTGGGTTGCAGGCCAGGTCCCCAGTTGGGGGCGTGTGTCAGGCAATTACACACTGACGCTTCTCTTCCTTTCTTTCTCCCTCCCTCCCCCTCACTCTAAACATAAATAAAATGTTTAAAAAAATAAATAAAATAATAGCTCACAAAAATATTCTTTGCAACCTCTGGGAACCTTTAGAAGAAGTCATCTTACATGCTTCCAGGAGCTATCGCACCCTTTTCCACAGGGTGCACACTCAGATGACACACCCTGCAGACAAAGAGTGTGTTCTGGCACTAGGAACCCCCACAGGACCTCATCCCAGAGACAGAGGAGGAGCTGTTTGTTTTTATGGCTACCTCCACAAAATAGCGGCCAATAGTGTCTTCACCAAGTTGGGGTGAAGAGGCAGAATTCTAATTAGAAAACATCCCTAGGCCAAGAGCACATGGAATAGGTAAGTATTCTTGAGAGACATAACAGGAGCACACAGACCACTAAGTTCAGGAACAAACACCGAGAGATGCACAACCCACACAATCTCCCTCCAGGTTAAAGCAAGACGCGGAGGAATGAAGGACTCAAAGAACATTGCTCTGCATAGAGGGGAGACGAGGTCTTAACAAGGACTTAACCGCTGCTCTTCAACCAAATGGACGCCGACGTGCTTTCTAAGGATTTTCTAAAGAGAACAGGGAAGAGTGGTCTGCTGCACTGAGACTATGAAGATTACAAGTAGGCGAGTGTTCTTGGCTGTTGCTAAACAACACTTGCAGAACGCTCTCCCTCCTGGCTGCACCCCTCCATGCCTTTCCACCCTCTCTTCTTCCCCCAAAACCCGTTACCTTTGCCTTTCCCTCTCCTAAGCCTTGCCCAAGGGCCCTTTCTTTTGCCTCTTTAACGTGTTTCTAGAGCCTACGCAGCCCAGCTGGCTCACGTCTACTACTTCTGTAACTTTCTAAGTAAACTTTCTCTTATAATTTGAAATATATATAAATAAATGACACTTGCATTCTGCAAGGTACTCTGCATTTACAACTTCTGAGAGCAATGGCAGTCCCGAATGAGTCCAAGGAACACCTGTGAAGGGGCTTACTGGGAAGTGCACAGCAGAGAGACTGGAGGAGGGGCTGGTACCTTTGGGACCATAGATTTTGTGGCCACTGATGCTCATGAGATCAATTTTCATGTCGTTGACATCAAGAGGGATTTTTCCAACAGCCTGGGCTGCATCAGTATGGAAATAGACCTTTCTGGAACTGCAAATCCGCCCTGAGGAAACAACAGAGGGGAAGAACCATAGCACAATGTTGGGAAGCCACCTGGCAGTGGCCCCACAATGTACCATGAGCTCTTGGGCAAAACTGCATCAGGCATTAGCCTCTAGCCGTAGAAATCATTCTCTCTCTCTCTCTCTTCAACACTGGTCTTTCAATGTATCAGATTAACTTTCATATTCTTTTTGATTTTAAAAGAGGCAGAGATTAACAGATAGACTTGCTAATGTGACTAAGAGGTTACAGGGCGAGTCTCTTAGCTCTAAGTGAGCATAATAAAGAGATAAAGGTGAAAAAAGTCAAAGAGGAAAAGAAAAAGAATAAGCATTATTTTGTTTGTTTTTTGTTTACTGCACCAACTGCAGAAAAATGAAAAGAACATAAAACGTACTAGACCTGTATTCAAATACTGGCTATGACATTTACAACGTCTCTTTCCCCAGATTTTCTCACTGCATTCTATGAAGTGTTACAGATGCCAGCCCACTCCCACTCCTCAGATGAATCCCAGTGGTAGGCGAGCATCAGGTGAGTCTCCAGGATACTCACCTATTTCTACAATGGGCTGCTTCACTCCAATCTCATTGTTCACAGCCATGACTGAGACCAGGCTGGTATCAGGCTGGATGGCAGCTTCTAGGTCCTAAGAATATCAGGAGTAAGGAGACTATATACAGTACCACCAAGTAGTCCTCCCCAACTTAGAATGTAGGCAAGCTTAGACTTGGAAAGGAGCCTTTTGCTACACACCTGTCAGAATGGTTTAAATAAGGATAGTGACAATACAAAAATGCTGGCAAGGATGCAAAGAAACTTGATCATTCATACAGTATTTGTGGAAACATAAAATGGTACAGCCACACTGAAAAACACTTTGGCAGTTTTAGTTCTTTATAAAACCTGTGAACAAAAAGGGGTGCTGTGATAAATCAATGACCAAAAGTAAGTTCACATGGTGATCTGGTCAAAAATTCCTAACTGGACCCTGGCCGGGTAGCTCAGCTGATCAGACTATCATCCTGATATGCTAAGGTGGCGAACTCGATCTCTAGTCAGGGCACGTACAGGAGACAACCAATGAATGCTTAGATAAGTGAAACAACAAATTGATGTTTCTCTTCCCTGTTCTCCCTCTAAAAAGTCAACTTAAAAAACTGTGTTAAGTCTGGGACCTGATGAACCTAAATGGATTACTATTTGTAAAAAAAAAAAAATCCTAACTGAACTGGTGTGGTGGGTACTCACGCCCCAGGCCTAGAACTTCTTTAGTAACAGGCTTATCTTTGCCTGAAGCAAACCCTGTCCATTGTTCTCGGCCATCTAGGTTAACACACCTTTGAAAAGCCAGAGTAATCCTCTTTTCCATACCCCTCAGAGGTGTAACCACCCTCAAAGGAACACATAATCTTGTAATTATCCTGTAAACCAATCCTAGAGATTTCCTCATCTTATAGTCTTCTACCTTCATGTAATTGTCCATATGTTTCCACCTTAATTCCAAATGTATACCACAGGGTCCTGTCTATAAACTATATCTTAGGATTTATCTGGGGATGCTAGTACCCAAAACCTGGTGGACTAGATGCTTGGACCCACTAACCAAAATGACACATAAGGACATGGGGCAAAAAGGGAAACATTCTTCTAAAAAACTACCCTTCCTCTTCAGAGTGATGGGAGACATCAGTGTAAGGGAGGAGAAAGACAGAGCTTTGCCATGGTGTGAGCTCCTGGCACCCTGCATACATGTACAGTGGCTCCCACACAAACCAGGAAGCACAAATAAAGCTGAGAAATACATCCTTGGAGAAAAGGAAGATGGTACAACAGGTGAAAGGGGAATATGGAAAGGATAAAATCTGCATTGTTTGCTATCGTGGCACCATTTGCCGAGCAAGCCTGTGCCCTTGTTAAACATGACTGCCATTTTACTCTTCTGAGCTTATGTCCTCAGGACTGGAAATTACTGGAAAGCAAGAACAGAACATGACTAATGGCCCTTCCTCCCTCCCTCAGAGCCACAGGCAAAAGTTAACACTGGAGCAAACTGCAGCAAAACCAATGGAACCTTCCTTGTGTTTCATTGCCACAAAGAGCCCAGAGGCCACACAGCAGCAACCCCGCCCACCCTGTATAATCCAAAAAAAGCCCAAAGCTCCCACCCCTCAGTGCTGGTGTATCTCTCCACGCCATGCCCCTCTCCTCTCTTGGAGAGTGAGTAAAAACTTTACTCTCTGCCAGGGGCGTCCAACCTGCGGTCTGAGGGCCACAAGCAGGATGGCTATGAATGCAGCCCAACCCAAAATCGTAAATTTACTTAAAACCTTTTTTGCTCATCAGTTTTTGTTTGTGTTTTTGTACTTAATGTGTGGCCCAAGACAACTCTTCTTCTTCCAGTGTGGCCCACAGACACCAAAAGGTTGGATTCCCCTGCCTAGGCTCTCTTCTCTGTGAAGTCATCCACAGCCCACGCCACTGACCACCCTACCAAATATACTCTCAGGTTCTCTGTCAGGCCTACATCTCTAAGCCCCACCACATCATTAGCTTTAGTCCTTCCTTCGAGCTTTCAGCTGAGGCAGAAGAGGGAGGTTTATAGGCTGAAGCCACGCTCCTCCGAATTTTCCCCTCCAGCCAGGAGCCACTCCTACCTTCAGGTCAATGATCCCACTCTTCTTCACTGGGAGGTAGGTGACCTGAAAGCCCTCAGCTTCCAGTGAACGGCAAGAGTCCAGGACACATTTGTGTTCTGTCTGCGTGGTGATCAAGTGCTTTTTCCGTGACCTATAAAACCTGGCCACCCCCTATAAATTGGTGGTGGTGGAAGGAAGGAGAATATACTCAGAGAGACAGCAATGACTTTAATCCCATTTGTAAAGGGAGAGTGGGCAAGGGTGGTGAAAGGATAAAGCCAGCCCCATTTGCTATTGTGGTACCATTTGCCTTGCAGACCTATGTCCTTGTTAAATATAACTGCCATTTTATTCTTCTGAGCTTACATCCCCAGGGATGTACTGGAAGTTACTGGAAAGCAAGAACAGAACTAACCACCCCCTACAGCCACAGGAGGAAGAAAACCTTGGAAAAAACTGCAGCCTCCTGTTATAACGCCCCAACTGCCCAGGGACCACAGGACAGCAACCCCCCAGCCTTTTTAAATCCAATTATAATCCAATAAAATCTCAAAGCCTTAACCCCTTGGGGCAGGAGTGTCTCTCCATACCATGCCCCTCTTCTTTCTTGCAGAGTGAATAAGAACTTTACTCTCTACACGTTCTTCTCTTTGTGAATTCTTTCACAGCCTACGTCACCGACCTCCCTAACAGGTGGTATGCTCCAACATCAATTCCCTGACACTGACTGGGTGTCCTACAAATCAGTTTAATCCTGATGCTAACACCCAGAGTTCATGCAAATCCCAAAGGTTAAGGGGCTCAGTCCCAGAAGACTGCTCCCACTTCAAATGCAAGCCACTAGTACTAGTCCTGCATGTCACAAGTACCACCCATACTTCTGTCCAGCTGGCTCCAAATTCAGGGCTTCCCACAGCCCTCTGAAGTTCAATAATTCACTAGAATGACTCACAGAACTCGCTAAAAGTGCTGTGCTTATGATTAGAGTTTTATTATAAAAGAATACAACTCAGGAACAGCCAAATGGAAGAGATGCATAGGGTGAGGTCTGGAGTGGGGAGGGACACAGGCTTCTGTGCTTTCTCCTTGTGGAATCTAGGCACGCCACCTTCTCAGCACACCCATGAGTTCACCAACCTGGAAGTCCAGAGTTTTTATGGGGGTTTCATTATGTGGGCATGATGATTCAATCTTTGGCCACAGGACCGAACTCAATCTCCAGCCCCACTATTCTCCTCAGTGGAGAGTAGAGCTGAAAGTTCCAATCTTCTAATCACATTCTTGATCGTTCTGGAGTGACCAGCCTATCCCTTGAAACAAGGGCCCATTGCCCTGGCTGGGTAGCTCAGTTGTTTAGAGAATTGTCCCCGATACCCCAAGGTTGTAGGTTCGATCCCCTGTCAGGCACATACAAGAATCAACCAATAAGCCCTGGCTGGTGTGGCTCAGTGGATTGAGTACTGCATTGGGAAGCAAGGGGGTCGCTGGTTCGATTCCCAGTCAGGACACATGCCTGGGTTGCAGGGCCAGTCCCCAGTGGAGGGTGCATGGGAGGCAACCACACACTGATGTTTCTCTCCCTCTCTTTCTCCCTCCCTTCCCCTCTCTCTAAAGATAAATAAAATCTAAAAAATAAATAAAAAGAACCAACCAATGAATGCATAAATGAATGGAACAGCAAATTGATATCTCTCCCTTTATGCCCCCCCATGCTCTCTCTTTCTAAAATCAATAAAAAATAAATAAAAAGAAAGAAACTAAGGGCCCACCATGAATCACCCCATTACCATAAATCTAGATATGATTCAAAGGGGCTTGTTTTGAATAAGAAATGACAATCTTATCATTCAGGAAACTCCAAAGGTGTTTGAAGCTCTGTACCAGGAACAGAGAAAAAGACCAACTATAATCACAGGTGGAAAATAGGGAACATGCCTATCCTTTCTCCCCAAGCATAAGCCTCTCTCTTTTATTTCTATTTAAATTGCAAAACATGCAAATATGGTGATACTGACACCCAAAGCTGGCAGTGTGGAAGTGAAACTCATACACTTACTGCTTATGGCAGTATTTATGCTATGAGTCTTCAGAGAATTATGTAGAAAGATGCCTTAAAAGCTGTATTCACATTCTTTAACTGTGATTCCTCTTTTGGGAGTTTACCTTAGGGAAATATTGCAAAAGACAGACAAAGCCATAAAGATAAAATATGCTTTAGTAATATTTACAGTCCTCAAGAAACATGGAAAGGTTAAACACATCCAACAAGAGAAATAATAATAAAATAAATACTAAGTTGGAAAAACACAATTCCATAAACAAGAATGTAGTTATATTAAAACTAAAGGAGTTGGAAATGGAAGAACATAGGACATGTTATTAATAGCTACAGAAGAATAAATATGACATGCTATAATTTGTGAAAACATTAAAAGCAAATTTGTAATATATATAGAGCTTTTTTCTGGAACAACACTAAATAGAACCAGTTTAGAATTAACAGAATTAACTTCACGGAACGGGGATTGTGGTAAGAATAGGGGAGAAAGACTTACACTTTATGTGAAACTTTTCTATGGAATTAAAAAATCTTACCACAAATGCATAAATTATTTTATAAAAATTAAAAAGAAAGAAAATGTGAAACCCCATTCCTTCAGAGCTTATAATAGAACACTACTTTAAAAGCAGAATATAAAACCAATTAGGCTAAATTTATTTATTTATTCATTTATCCATTTATTTTTTAAAGATTTTATTTATTTTTAGACAGAGGGGAAGGTAGTAGAAAGAGAGGGAGAAAAACGTGAATGTGTGGTTACCTCTTGTACAATTGGGGACCTGGCCCACAACCCAGGCATGTACCCTGACTAGGAATTGAACCGGTGACCCTTTGGTTCGCAGGCTGTCACTCAATCCATTGGGCCACACCAGCTAGGGCCCCATTAGGCTAAACTTAAAACTACATAAAAACTATATGTTCTTAAAGACAAGGAATATAAAAAGGAAAACATTTAAAAGTTCCCCTTCTCCTATCCCACTTACTCATAGCGTAGAATGCTCTAATAGCAGATATATATTTACTCTACCTGTCCAGGAGACTAAGGGGAATGCTGTCACAACTATTCTTAGCAATACTTAATCTATGTTTGGGATCTGTGGAACCTTTCAAAACAAACATTTTCAAAGTTTGGAAACCATCCTCATTCCTTGGAGGGACCTGGCTCTGTGGTCTTTGCAGTCCAAAAAAAGGATGATTTCCTGCTACCAGGATCAGGCAGAATGCTGATGATGATTCTGGAGCCTGTCCCAGGCCTCCTATGCTGAAGATAGGTCCAACAAAAAAAACAACAACAACCCAGAAATACTGGAAGCAAAGTTGAGAGACAACAGTAAGAGGGGGTGAAGCTAGAGCTTCACTAATAACAGCCCACAATGTATCAGAACCAGAGCACTTACACAAGTGATCCTAGTAACTAGGCTCAATGAAAGGTGGTTATGTTCTAGGAAACATATGACTATTCAGAGTGGAATTTTACTTTTGTAAGTACCAGATATCTATTTGTCCCAAGGACAAAGTGACTTCTCCCAGAGCGGGCGACCAAATGAATGCCCCAGAAACCAATACCTGAAAATGGGGGCATCTAAAGAAACAGGAGGAGCCCTGGCTGGTGTGGCTCGGTGGACTGTGTGCCAGTCTGAGAGCAGAGGGGTTGCCAGTTTGATTCCCAGTCAGGGCATGTACCTGGGTTACGGGCCAGTCCCCCAGCTGTGGGTGTGCGAGAGGCAACTGATCCATGTATCTTTCTCCCACATTGATGATTATCTCCTCTTTCTCCCTCCCTTCCCCCTCTCTAAAAATAAAGAAATAAACTCTTTAAAAAAATAAAGAAATGGGAGAAACTTGTTGCAAACAGATCTGATCAGAAAGAAAAGGGAAGGCGGAGAGGAGGGCAGCTCTGAAATCATATATATAAGGGTGAAGCTGAGAAACATGCCCAATTATAAATGCATCCTGGATTTCACTGTGACTAAATCACTCCATCTCTGAAGTAGCTGCTGTCCCCCAAAATCAAGTGGTTAATGGTCCAAGAACCACTTCCTTTCTTATCCAACTACCTTACTAAATTCAGTTCAATAGGAACAAAGGGTTGAAGGAAACAAAAAAATCAGAGTTTGTGTTTGTGTCCTTTCTTTACAATAGGGTGGGAGTAGGTAGCTGGGAAACACATGTATAAGCCCAGATGAGAGAAGGACACCATCTCCCAAGTGAAGAAACCCAATATCCCCTTTGGTTCCCTTTTCTTACCTTAATTGCTATATTATTGGATTCAGTAGCGCCACTAGTGAAAATGATCTCACGAGGATCTGCCCCAATGAGAGATGCTACTTGCTGCAAACCAAGAAACAGAGATAAGTAACATCAGTTCCCCAGGAAAGTAGCTAGTTACAGAATACAGCTAGGACAGAGCTCTGGATCAAGAAAAGCTCCATTGCATTCTATCAACTGCCCAAGAAGAAGTTCTGCACCCAGTAGGATCAGGCAAGGATAAATTCAGTTATGTCCCAGATCCCAGGCTCTTTTCCAGACCAATACAAAATAATAATAATAACAGTGGTGTTTTTAAGAAATCATTATATATATATTTGGGGGGAGGGTTAATAAACACATCATGGTCAACACTGTCTCATTTAATTCACCCAATAACCCTAGGAAGTAGGAATTATTACAATCTTATCTGCAATGTAAGGAAACTTAGGCTTGGAGAAATTAGATAAGAAAATGTGGAAAATAATCAAATGCCTTCAGAGGGGCTCCAAGGCCTCCTCTCTGAATCTCTTTCTGAAAGAGCCCCAAACCATTTCTACCTCCATCCACACTGACTGAGAAGGAAATGCTTCCCACAGGCCACTGATTCTTGCCATCAGTATCTCCTAGACTCATCTGTACTAACCTGGCGAGCATGTTCCATGGCTGCCTCACTCTCCCAGCCATAAGCATGTGTCCGGGAGTGTGGGTTCCCATAGTAGTTGACAAGGTAAGGGAGCATGGCATCAAGCACCCGAGGGTCCTGTGCACAACAGAATAGATAAGTCTTTTTGAGCCCATAGTTAACCCGGGTCCCACTCCATTTCCTCAGACCTCTCCCGGCCCATTCCCAAACCTTCAGACATTGTTTAGATTAGGCTGCAAATATTCTTATGGTCCCTCAGATACTAAACAAACATCAACCTAATATGCTCCCACTCACAATCCATCTTAAATCAGGCTATTCTACCTTCTCCCAGGGTAATCTACAAACATTGTTCTGTCCCAAGAGCCACTTCTGCAGGTGTTTCCATTCCTATCAGGAAATGGGATCTACAAGCGGCCAGGACATGACAGAGTCCATATGTTGGTGAAACCTTGCATTAATATTCAAGTGCTTATCATGTGCCAAGCTGCTATAGGCTGATTCATGTCTTTTCATCCATTTACTATTTGCCCAAATTCACAGTTACTAAGTAGCAGTCCTGCTAATTACAAAGCCCATGCTTTTAACTAGTATTATAGTGCCTCCACTGAAGTGATTTGAACAAGATCAATAGCTTGGAAGTCCCTGAGCCATTTCTAGTGGACTATAACGTAAGCCTTGTAATTCCTGGCTCACTGTTTTTCCCAGCACACACTCGTCAATGGCTCTTAGTTCTCCAAAGATCCAGCCATTTCTGTACACTGTCATGTCTACTATATAATTCCTATAAACAGCCCTGTGAAGCGCTGTCCCTCCATCCTTACCAGAGGAGTTGTAGCTTGCACATCCATATACAGAGGCCGCAGCACTGACTCCACCTCCGGAGCAGAGGCTGTATCTGAGGGAACAGCAGACTGGGGAGCATGGTCTAAAACTGACAAAAATATGGAACGGAGGGGCCAAGTGAGAAAGGATGCAACTGTGGAAACAGAGTATTCAAGACAGCAGAAGGCAAAAGCCGGATGGAGATAAATTTAAGGAATGTTGGGATTGAATCTTAATGAAAAAAGAAAACATCAGAGGATTTGAGCACACTGTGAAAAAAGGGACAGAGACAGGGTCTCTAGACCCTAGAAGGGGATGCCGGCACAATATTCAAATTACATTGTTGGGAGTGGGGATGGGTCTGAAAGGGCAAGGCCATTTAGAAGGAATGTGGAGATATAGTAGGTAAAATCTCCTTTAAAGGTCACTGGCTAAACGACTAGCATCTCTAAAAGTTGGCCAGAAGTCTGAAAACCAAGCCTAGGGCTCTGAGCATCTGCAGGAAAGGATCTCAGGGGGTCACGGCTAAGTCGCTAAAAAGGCAAGACTGAGAAAGTTAGAGGGGTGCAGCCAAGGGAGAAGGGTCAGAGCGCCGGGGTAGCGGGCAAAAGAGGAAGGCTACGGAATATTTCGGATGCGTCAAAGCGCAGAAGAGATAAGTCCGCTCCTTCTGGGAGGGTGGCAGCGAGAGGGACACGGGGGCGTACCGCGCAGGCGCAGACCCCGAGTGGGCGCCTCGGGACCCGGGCCGGGAACTGGGGGCACGGCCGCAGCCAGCCGCCTCCAAGCTGTTCGCAGCAGCATCGTCCCGAAGGCACAGCCCCTAGCCCCAAGCGGTTTGCTGTCCTTTGCTGCGGGATCCCGGAAGTACTGTTCAGCGCCCCGGAAGCATTCCTCGGACCACGAGTGCGCTCCGCCTGGCCTTCCGTGTGAGACGTAGACCTGAGCTACCGAAGGCTGCGAGCGAGGTGAGGTGTGGGATCGGGAATCCAAAGGCTAAAAGGGTGACGGAGTTGGATTCTTCTCTGATTTTCCTTCTCGAACTTCCTCGAGCCCTTGTGCACTCTCCCCACCCCTTTTCCTCCGGCTCCCGCCCGGGTCTCAGGATGGCGGCCAGGCTTGCATTTTTCTAATCTTCGAATTCCGCAGATGCCGGTTGCCGTGGGTCCCTACGGACAGTCCCAGCCAAGTTGCTTCGACCGCGTGAAGATGGGCTTTGTGATGGGTTGCGCCGTGGGCATGGCGGCCGGGGCGCTCTTCGGTACCTTTTCCTGTCTCAGGTGAGGGGCGCGGGTGGTGACCTCTGGGCGGGACTGCCGGACCTTCCCGCCCCATTCCTGCAGGCTGAACTGAGCCTTAAGTCGTTCCAATCTCCTCGCTGTCCTCTGAGCGAGACTGATTTCCTAACCACTTTACGTCTGGAAGGACCGGTTGGAATCCTCGGTGCCTGAGAGTGTGAGCTCTGACTAACCTCTGCGGCGCCCACTCGTTCTGTAGCCTCAGGCAGGCTGAGCCTGCGTTTCCTCACGTACAGAATGAGGTCAGTAACAGCTGCCTCCCAGAGTTGTAAGGACCAAGTCAGAGCACATTTAGCACAGAATCTGGCACACAGTAAGTGCTCAGTAAATGGTTTTACCTGCTGTTATTTCCAATTGCAAGTCGTGAAAGATACTTGTTGAGCAGTTTTACTGTACTGTGAACAGGATGGTAGAGATGAAGCAGTTAAACCCTACATCCTAAATGTCACTTGTACATGTAGTAGACTATTATTCCCCTTTTTACAGATTGTAAATTACCATTTACTGAGAATTACAGTGTCAGTCACTGTGCTAAATGCTGCGGTGCTATCGCAATTGTTTCACATTTTATACTTGACACAACCTATAAAATGAATCCACAAGCACTTTAAAACACTAGGGAACACTAAGGATCATATATACATAGAGGTAAAACCACAGGAAAATGGTTTCTGTGTACTTGCACTGCATTTCCTGACTCCCAGAAACTAAAGGCAGTCTCAGATCCCAGGTGGGAGGGGATGTCCTGTCAGACTTCTAGAAAGCTCTATTCATCACTAAAAACACACTCTGGAAAAGGGCAGTTAACTCTGTACAGTATTTTTGTTTCCATTGGCCCCATCTTGGTTTCCTCCTCTCTCAGGATTGGAATGCGGGGTCGGGAGCTGATGGGCGGCATCGGGAAAACCATGATGCAGAGTGGCGGCACCTTTGGCACATTCATGGCTATCGGGATGGGCATCCGATGCTAATCAAGGCAATGGTTGCCCACTTCCACCCCGTCCCATCAGTCCCAACCCATGTACTAGAATAAAAAGACTTTGAGTAGTCTTGGTGTGTTGGAGGCATTTTCTTCTCATTAGCAGCCTATTATTACACAGCTTGGTTTGAGATTTTGTGAGGCAGACTGTTTGTCCTTTTCACTAGACCTGTATCTGACAAATCCAGTTAGAAAAAATTTCCATGCCTGGAACCTTCCCGATTCGAGTAAACCCGTATTTTCCATCCTTTTAACGTTTTTAAACGATACTATCACTCTTTTAAAGGTGGAAAAATTGAAGCTACAAGTATATTCCACTTCCTCAAGGTCATAATGCAGAAGTGGGTTGTTTTTAATGACATGTTCATCCAAAAATTTAGCCAGACAGCTGCTGGCTTGATCAGAAAAATTATCCACTGTGGAACAAAACCAAGCTATCAGACACTTTTGTAGCTTCTCAACTAAATCCATCCCAGATTTTTTAAGAAATGAGAAAGGGAAACATCAATCCGTTGCCTTTTGCATGTGCCCCAACCCTGGCATGTACCGACCTGAAATCAAAATCTACCACCTTATGCTTTGCCTGTGCTTGAGTCCACACCCATCAGGGTGATCCCAGATGCTTCTGTATAAACTGATTCCCCTCCCCTCCCCCTGAAGTTCTAATTGACTTGATAGGGTCTTCATAATGAGTCAAATGCCCCTCGCCTACTCAGGCCAGAGACTTTCAGATTTTGTTACAAACTGCATTATCCACTGTTACCAAAATTCTAAGGAAATTGTAATGTTTTAAGAAACTTGAATGAAATGTTTGGGGGACACAGAACAGATGCAGCCAAAATTAGGGACACTTCCAGAATAGCAATAGCAGCTACAGATTCTCCAAGGTGGATACTGTCTCATCAATTACCATAAGGATTTAACTCACAATGGCAATTTGAACTACTTTTCTCTCCCTTTCCCTCTAAAAATAAAAACACAAAACTCAAATTTTATGCTGTGGTAGTGAGCTACATTTTGTCAACTTATATGCTACCAGTGGCACTCTGGCCAGGTAGCAGGCTGTTGATTGGATCTTTTTCCCAGTACATCAAAAGGTTGCCTGTTCTATCCCTGTAGTGGGTGAGTGGAGTGGGAGGCAACCAATTCATTTTTCTGTCTCTCCCTTAACTCTAAACTCAAGCGAACATACACATATGGACACCTTTGCTGCCCCTGGAATACATGGCACAACTTGACAGAACCAAGACTTGATTTAAGAAACAATTTAAGTATGGATAATTTGGAAAGAAAAAAATGGATAGTGTAAGTCAGCCCAAGAAACACTGCTGCCCAGTGTTCAAAGAAATAATTTTAATTGTGAAACTTCACGTTAAATAACTGAAATCAGTTAAAACAAGCAATTTTAGGTTATTCAGCAATAATTGACAGGAAACTGTGATGCCTCCATATTCAAACTGATTAAATATCTTGGTATCTGAAAAACTGTATAAAAGTCGTGCCTCATTGCTAGATCAATTCCACAGAAAAAGAAATGAGGCAAGGTCATTGAGCAACAGTGCTTACTCCAAGATTCAACTTAGACAAAGCTTAAAGCAGAGTTCAAGAGTATAAATGGTGAAGGATCACTATTCAAGTTAAAGCTCAAAATCCCATAATAAAGTAACAAATCAATTTGGGAAATCACTTTGAACTTACAGCATTTTTTGTTCATTATTTACTTTTAAATAGTAAAGCACATTTTCACAAAGATGCCCCCAAAAAACACAGGACACTTAAGGCCTGGATTACTTTGTTTGGTTTTCTTTTTTGTAAATTCCTGTTTTGATACGTTACCCTAAATAAATAAGCGAAGTGCCAAGATACAGTAACATACAGGAATGCACAGACACTTGAGGGCATGACTTTATCCAGACTCTAAGAATTTTCCCGAAGAGGCAAATACCGATCACTAAAAAGTCCAAAAAAAAACCCACCCCAACTATTTTCATGTTTCTATGACTTTAAAAACATTTCAAAAATGAAGATTTCTTGTGGCCTTTTAAAGAGAATTTTATTTGAGTGGTTCTTACAAAGATTGTTGCAATATGAAAGTCATTTGTTTGATAGAAATATCAAGCTGTCTTGTCAAACACACTGAAGTAACCCAAAAATATATTTCAGAGCTCACAGAGCTTAAAAAGAGCAAAGATTATATGCAACCAGACAAAACCTATTTCTGCATTTCCTATTTCTTGCTCAGACTGCTTTGCCTTACCAGACTGTCACTAAACATCTTGAGGAAATGCAGGGATCATTTTGTTTGGAACCTTAGACACACCAGAACACATATTTACAAAGAAACTTTTACAGATACATTAATTGAAAAGATACCATTCAAAAAATGGAATTTTGAGACTTTTTCTTGCCAATTGATCAGAATGCGAGATGTTAATCAAACAGCCCTTAAGCTGTCTTGAGTTTCCATACACTAAATATGTATTTCAGAAACCTCTGCTAAACCATTAGCTAAAAGTAACATTAGCAAAAATGTGAAATGTAACTGCTGTGTAAAAAGTTAGGTTCTGAAATGAAACATTAAAAACATCATATCCCTGTCTGCCTTTTTACATTAAGCACATTTGTTCCCCTAGAGCTATTCCTATAGATCTTTAATGTAATTTTCTACATGTACATTTAAAAGGCAGAACAAGAGAACAACAGCTTTGTATACAGTGGGATTTGCTAGTTAGGGAGAATGAGCACACTGAATTCCTGTTAACATTTTTATTTTTTCAAGGTAACAGGAATTGTATACAAATGACAGTAGACCCTTGCCTCTTTATTTTTATCTAAATAAAAGATAACTCAAGATGAATTCTCAAGAAAGAAAAAGAGCTATGTACATAAGGGACTATATCTTCCTTCATCGTCTACTTGGAACCAGTAGTTGTGTTGCTGTCATAGAATCAGGAAATAGGTTGTGATAAGTTGGGAGAGGTACATATGCTGCTGTTATCATTTTACCTGTTGGAAAAAAAAAACAGATACAGGTAGTTTAACGTCTTCACTTTGATTAATTAGAGCCTTAATTATAATGACTTAGAAGAAAAGATCAAACTCACCAGCAAACCACCTGCCATGCAATGCATTGACAGCAGCAATGGCTGCAGCAATTGACGGGCACTTCACATACACATTGCCCTAAAATACACACACACACACAAAAGGTTAAGGGCAGTGCCTTGAACAGCATGAATTTCAATAGGGTTATTCACATTCCCTGTAGACAACTTAGTGGTACGTGCTCTATAATAATTGTTGTATAGCTAATACGTAGTACACCTATAAATTCATTGAAAAATGTTTGTTCTCCCATAGATCTGCTCTTGTACTAACTTTTTTCTATGATTTGCAAGCTGCCAAAGGATGAAGATGCCAGGATTTCATGGCTTCTCTATTATTTCGAAAGTGTCTTTATCTTGGAGGATATATATTTAGTCAGTGTGTTGAAGTTTACTCTAAGGAAAAACAATGATCATAATATGACCCAAGTATCTGTGAAGCTAAGGCAAAGAGCAACAACATATTTTTGCTTATTAAAAAGATCAGAATACCTGAGCTGAATTTTTGTCAACATAAATATGAATAACTCCTCCATGTTTATTACATTCTTCAATCACATCATCCTTAATCTCTGTATCCCATCCAACTTCTTCTTCCCTGTAAGAAAAGTATTCAGCTTTTATTAGACAGCATTCAAACTCGTAAACTCACATATATTTTCATTTGTATAAAAAATTGATGTTAGTGCATCATCACTAACATCTGGATGAGCCATCACCTTGGCAAAGCAAAAGGTTTTCAGTTCAATTCCAAGTCAGGGCACTTGGGGGGGGGGGGGGGGGGGGGGGGGGCGAGGTTTCAGTCCCTGGTTAGGGAGCTTGTGAGAGGCAACCATTTGACACTTCTCTCCCTTTGTCCCTCCCTTCTCCTCTCTTTAACAACAAGTATCTTTTAAAAATAAAAATAAATATTGTTTATACATTTTTAACACCATCATTTAGTTTGACATTTTTCCAATGATACTTATACCTACAGTTTATGTCCATATCATAGACAAACCTAATAGCTTCCAAGGCTCTATGGTAAACTATGAATGAATATAAATGCAAACAGCATGTTAATAACTATAGTTATTGTATGAAACATGTTTCTTGAAATATAATGGTTGACTTATCAAATTCACTGGGGGAGTGGGGGAACCCCTACATTTTTATTAGATTATTAACGTGACTTTAAAAAAAAACAACATGTGGACTGATTAATAAAAGGCATTCTAATCACTAGGTAGGAAGCAGAAAAAAAAATTCCTAAATTGACAGATGTCACTAATAAAAAGAAGAAAATTTGAAGATACCTGTCTCCTATTAGACTGAAACAAAAGCTTAAAATTTCAAAACCCAGAAACAATAAGAGTAAACCAGTGATCAAAATAAATACTGATATAAACTTTACAGAAAACTACTTACATATATAAATGGAAAATGTAACATTTGTATAGAATTCCAATCTTACAAATCTATCCAAAGAAATTTATCAGCAATGCCCCTGGCTGGTGTGGCTCAGTGGATTGAGCACTGGCCTGCAAACCGAAAGGTCACTCACTAGTTGATTCCCAGTCAGGGTACATGCCTGGGTAGTGGGCCAGGCCCAGTGTGGGGGTGCGTGCAAGAGGCAACTGATCAATGTCTCTCTCACACACATATGTCTCTCTCCCCCCCAAATAAAATAAAACCTTAAAAAAAATTTTTAAAACGATCAGCAATGTGCATAAAAATTGTGCTACAAGAATCAAAACTGTTACATTATTTTAACTATAAAATATACAAAAACATTTTAAGTGTTAATTCAGAAATGTTAAATATTAAAGGTTTTACAGCATACCCTTTTGAACCTGACCAGAGTATGTTACTTACGTTTGAGGGTTAAACATGTTCGAGAGTTGAAAACACTGTGTTGCAAGAGGTTGAACAGAGGCAGCTGCAGCTAAAGCCGAAGCTATAAAAAAAAACAAAAAAAGGGAAATTAGTTTCATAGAAAATGTATCAGAATAAAATTAAACCAAAAAACCCTACCAAACCCAGAGTATGAAACTAGGATATACTCAGGCCAGCCACTTTTATTTAATAACGATCTCGAAATATGTAAGACTACCCCGTTTTAGTTGCTGGAAAACTGATGCAACATCTGAAGTGGCTGATCTTAAGAAAATAAATACTTAATTATATAAATATCAATACAGAAAGGCAAAGAATAAAACTGAACACTGACTTCGTAGGACTACTTGAGTTTATACCCTGAGAAGCAGGGGAATAATAAAAATACAGTCTTAAAATGCCAAATAGGCCATGGCCAGGTAGCTCAGTTGGTTAGTGTGTTGTCCTGGTAATCCAAGATTGCTGATTCAATCTCCAGTACACATACAAGAAAAGCAACCAATCAATGCATAAATAAGTGAAAACAAATCAATGCTTTCTCGCTCTTTTTGTTAAAGATGATTTTATTTATTTTTAGAGATAAGGGAAGGGACAAAGAAAGAGGGAGAGAATCATGTGCTAGAGAAATATCAGTTAGTTGCCTCATGCACACCCCCAACTGGGGACCTGGCCCCACAACCTGTGGATGAGCCCTGACCAGGAATCTAACTAGCGATAGTTCTGGCCAGTCTACTGATCCACACTAGTTAGGTCAAAGTTTTGTTTCTCTTTCTCTCTCCAAAAATCAATCCATTAGTAAAATGCCACGAAGATCTATACACTTTTGTACTTCTTAGATTTCTAACCATGAATATAATTACATTAAAAAAATATATATAAACGGGGGAAACGGGACATTTGTCATAGGGCAACAATAAAAAATTTAAAAACTAAGTGGGAAGAATAAATTTAAAAATACATAAATATAAACATTGTTTTAAAAATAAGACACAAAACCACTCAAGCATTTAAGATTTAATACCCTACGATTATAAATCTTAAAAAAATCAAATCAGTATTTCAGGAATTTGAAGGTCTGTTTTAGCACAAGAAACACTAAAAATAATATAGTAAAACTATATTAAAAATTTTAAAGAAACTACTGGACACTAATATTTAGGCTCAACATTTAAAACCTATATTGGTTTAACTTTGAAGTTAAGAGCATTCACCAATATAGCTGCACCATTGTTTTCATGTGATTTATGAAACATTACCAGTAGCTGTTACACAACTCACCGTAATCATAACATTTGACCAAATTTCATTCCAATACATAACAAACAAAGCTAAGGATAAAATAGTGCATTAGAAATTATAATAATTAAACGTCCACCAGAGGAAGTATCAGAAATATTCTGCTGAATAAAATTATACCTGTGCATGAAATACATTTTAATAAATGATTGTTTCTGATAAAATTACAATTTTTGCTTATTTTTTACTTAAAAATAAGCAATTTTAAAAATAAAGATTTACATTAGAATACAAATGCAACTAACAGAAGTCACATTCTACTGGGTAAAGTTAAAGATGCAACTGTGCTTATTACAAGAAATAAAGCCCGCTGTGTACCTTATCACAAACAAATGGGAATGTGCTTGGAAAAAAACCAGAAGGTCATTTACAAGATTAACTGAGGATTTTATTTTTCCACTTTCTCAAATTAACTCTATTACAAATCTATTACAAATACTAAAAAATATTTAGAATAATGTATGGTAGAAGTATTACAACTCAACCTACATGAATGCAGAACACAATAAATTCAGCATAGAAATACTAACAAGAAAACACTATTTCAACTTTTAAAAATCTGTTAGAAAAAAAAAAAGGATTGAATAACTCTCCCATTTGCTGGTTATACACTTAATTTCTGACTATCTAGAAACATGGTAGATCTTTCTCATTAAGAATCATTTCTCTAAATAACTTTAAATATACCCTATGAAAGGATACTTAATTTGCTCAATAGCAAAGGGCTCTATCAAATGGCAGATATTTACATGGTAATTAAGAACAATGAAAAATAGCTTACTTTATAAATCATAACACTCTCTGAAAATCTGCATGTAATTTTGTTCTGGGTCATTTTCTTACTGCTCAGTACTGCATATACAATCACTGGAGTTAGAGCCAGTTTTTCCTGACTTCTGTGTAAATTTACTAACAATCTCTACACAAAAATAAGCACAAAAGAGTGAAAATAATGCTAAGCAAGCTAAAGCCCCAAAAAGAACAGATATTTTCACTTTTTATCCATGCAATTGTAATAATTTGAATTAGGCCTTCTGAAGTATACATACATTAGCAGTAAAGCTTTCTGTGTATATATACCACCATGTCACTATGACAAAACTGGGTCTAAAATTCAGAGTATGATAATAAATACAATATAATAAATACAAGCAGCTACGTCTTGCTACATTTACATTTATTTAAAAAGACAAATAAAAAGCTCAACTCACCTTCAGTCTGTTGAGAAAGTCTTGTTTGCAAATCTATAACAAAAGAGAATTCTACAGCTCAGTGCAGGAACAATGAAGAGCCTCAACTAACAGGGTAAATGTCAGGAAAGCATTAATAAAAGAGGACTACTGTAGCAGGGTTTATTAAAATGAACGTATAGAAAACCTGGCAGCCAAACCTCCTTCCCCATTCCTCATTGGCAAGGCTTTGGGGCCTTCTTTCCTCCTATCCTAGGAAACTTACTTATGCCTCTCTATTCCTATTCCTAGCAAGTAATCTTCCACATCTCAAATGCATTCCACTACACTACTCTGCACATGGGAATAATGGGAAATGGGGAAAGGGAAGCACACCGGTCAGAAAATACATGAAAACCCTGATCTTGAGAATTCAATTCCAAGTACTTGGGATATTGAACTATTTATTGTCTTGTCAGTGGAAATAAGCATTTTAAACTTTCAAAATGTTATTAAAAAAAAAAGTAATCCCTGCAATAGTACACATCAAACAACTATAAACACTTTCACTGATCTACCAATTCAGTAGTAAGAATATCATTAGTGGGAAATACCATTCTAACTGTATCTATTACTTTTTAAAAGTGCTTTTAAAGCTTAGAAAATTCTAAGCCTGAAGGTGAATTTTATTTGGATCTGGTTTCATGGTCTAGTCTAGAAATTTAATGAGGCAAAAATGAAATTATTGGGTTTACCATAATCTAAGAAATTTTAAGCATTTAGTAAGTATTAAAAAAAAAAGAGAGAATGGGGATTTTTACCAATGTATTTCCCCATATAATCATTAACACACTTCTACATTAAAAGGCAGGTTAACAGAAAACTGATAGGATGTGAAAACAGAAGCAAGTCTGAATAGTAAAGAAAATGGCCAGTGTTGAAAAACTATCTTGAAGCTTGAAAGTTACTGAAATAGCCTTGGCTCCTGTGGCTCAGTGGATTCCAGTGAACCAAGGAGTTGCCGGTTCCATTTCCAGTCTGGAGTGCAAGCCTGGGCTGCAGGCCAGGTCCCCTTGGGGGGTGCATGAAAAGTGGCCACATACTGATGTTTCTCTCCCTCTCCCTCCCTTCCCCTCTCTAAAAATAAATAAGTAAATAAGATCAGATCTTTAAAAAAAAAAAGTTTGTGAAATACACAATACAAAAATTGTTTATATTCAGTACCCAATTTTTGTTAAGGTAATTCAACTGCAACACTTTATTACCATTTGGATTTCTTGTTGAGTACATGAAAATGATCATAAAACATGGGCAAAATTGAAAAGGAAGCTGCAGCCCAAGTTATATTGGGAAATAAGTATACCTGGGTCCTAGGTGCTCAAAATTGGCATCTCAAGGAGCTGAAGAAATATAACTGGTGTATACTGAAGGAACTTGAAGATATGATCATAGGAACATTGTCAATAAACTTTAAATTATAACACAATTTGTCTTTTTTTTCCTAAAATGGGAAAAAATGTATAGATATCAGAAATCCATGCTATTTTAACTATATAAATTCCTATCAAAATTTCAAAAATAAAGGTGACTTTTTATATGCCCTTCTGATCCCAAGATTATGGCATGTCACCGAGGATAACTTGTAGGATGCCAAGAACTTGTTTTGAAGTGTTTTTAAGTCTGACCAAGAATTCTGACACAAACAAGAAAGATATGAACATTTAAAATGTTTTCTTTTCAGAAAAAAATTTCCAATGATTTTTCAAGTTATTTGTGACAAGTTAGAAAATAAAGCATGGGTTTCACAAAGATTAAAGGCCCTGTGTTAGAAAGGATCTGTTAAAACTTCCAAAAGAAAAGCATATAGATATAACTCAAGTTGGATTAAGGTGTTGTCCCAATATACCTGGGTTTGATCCCTGATGAGGGCACATACAAGAATTAACCAATGAAATACATAAATAAGTGGAACAACAAATCCATGTCTTTATCTCTCCTCCTTCCTCTCTCTAAAATCAATTAAAAAAAAGAAGCATGAAGGTATAATGATGACCCGCCCTTGGTTTCAAACAGCTTTAAAGGGTTCACAGGGTAAAGGTCTCCAAACAATTACCAATTTATTTAATTTCGACAAGGCATGTGTAAAGTTTTAATGACTACATGGAGAAAAACCAGATGTATTATTTACCTATAAATCAAGTTGACTAAGTAGTAATACAATTTATCAAGTGTAAGAAAAACAGAATCAAACTAAATCATATCAACAAACGCTTAAATGGGGGAATATAACAAATACGCAAGTCACTAAATGGCTATTTTCAGCAACTCACATGGATGTTTAGAATTTTAGTTGATTATAATCAGCCAGCCTTAATATAAGCTTCATAGGGAGTGTGGCAAGGGAGGTAGTCATATATCATACATGACAGAAAAATTAACAACAAAGGGTGTTTAATAACCATGTCTAACATTAAAAACAAAAACAAAAAAAACTTCAACGAGATGAAGCTATTGTTTATGAGGAAAAAGACCAAACTAACATTTGACACACCATCCAGAATACAACCTAAGACTATTTAGAAATCAATCATATGTCACTGCATCAAATCCTGAAGGCAGGGGACCAATATTGTTCACTAGCCTTTAGTGAATTACCTAGAATGTGGTAAACAATCGAACAATTTTCTAAATAATTGAAAGAATGACCTGAACAACGGGAATAAAAAGTTTTCAGATTAAATAATTTTCAAACCATAGATTAGGGATTATTACTGAAGTGATGGGTTTCCTTTAGTATCTTCAATTACAGCAAATGACATCTATGACTACTTGTTCACTGTAAAGAAACTGAATACCTAATACTTATTTTGAAAGTCAAAATAAATCAATACAGTAATGGCTATGATTTTGCTTCTCATACACCTGGCATGGTTTTGTCAGAAATTTTAGAGAATAACTACCTAATAGATTGCAAAATAAATCATTCAGTTTGACAGAGAGCACAGAAAACCTGAAGGGAGGGCTTTTTTCTAAAGGTACTCTTATAAATGTTTGGATATCCATAAAAAAAAAAAAAAAAACAGTGAAAAGCCCCTCTCCAAATAACAAAGAACAATATAAAAGTAGAAATGACTCTCTCCATTTCAGTTTAGAAGGAAATCATGAAGTAATCACATGAACCTTTTTGTATAGATTCAGTACCATCCTATTTCATATTTCTTTTTCAATTACTGTTGCAATCCAACACTATACTAATTTCTGGTGTAGATATTTCACATTTTTACATATTGTCAGTCTTACTTTGTAGATAAAATTGAAGGACCAATATATAATAGAAACTGCCACACTTTCTTGAGTTAAGTACTTTCTGTCATACAGGGTTCACAACATAAATGGTTCTTTTATGTACTTTTAAAAAGCAAGGCTTCAGTATTTCAAAATTAAATGTTATCCTAGTTTGTATATGTGGGCTAATATCAAGGTTTATAAAGATATATTCACATAACTAAGCAATAAGTGTTTCATAAACCAAACCCTTTGTTATATAATTGTAATAAACTGCCAATGATCTCCTCCCTTCCTGCCATCTCTAGTAACTTCATTCCCTTACTCAACATCTCAAAATATTTACTATTTAGAAAAGCACTTTATTGGGCATTTTTTATATTGCAACCACTTTAATAAAGCTTGATTTAAAGGCCTCTAGTAGTTTTCTGAACTTAAGTACTGCAATATAAACCTATGGTCTTTAATAAATGTATTTTAAAAGGTATGGCTTACAGCAATTTCAACTGAAACTGGTGTGCAGGGTTCAGTAGCAATACCCTGACAGCTTATGATGATTAGTACATAATTCTGTCCTATGTCTCCACTTTCTTACATGATCATTTGAAATTTATAGACTCTTAAGTACTTGATGAATTGAATTCTCAGTAAGTCCTTTTAAATGCAAAAATTTGGCAAATTTTCGAATTAGGTGAAAAAAACAATGATTTCAAATTAGAAAAGATTCAATTCCTACCTGCCACAGCACCAAATGCCAAAGAGCCACTCATTTGCAGAGCTTGCTGTGCTGCCGGTGGGATCTGCAAACCTGTACCTGTAAAAGAACAGCCCTTAAAGTCGTTCATATGTTAACATCAGAAAAACCCAGTTTTCTGAGTGCTTACTACTAGTCACCTCCCCAGAAAAAGTTACAAGCAGCATACAGTATAAGAGCTACAACTAAATTTACTTTGAAGCATGAGCATAACATTTTTATACAAAGCAAAAGGAATCATGTAACATTTGCTGTGGTACTCAAAAATGCACTACCATAGAGTAGATACCATTACAACATTAATGCAAGTTTGTCTATGAAATCGTATGCATGTGCTGCCCAAGGATAACATCAATTCCAAAATAAATCACTTTCCATTCATTATGTGTGCATGGTCTCTTTTCTCATTATCATACTCATAATAAATCATCCACAACACTAAGAAACACTTACCCTCTGCAAGTCTTGCCATTAATTGGAGACGACCAGTTGTTCCCAAGTCAATTCCAGTCCTTTCCAGTTCATCACTGTCCAAAAATGAGCTAGCACTAGAAGCATCAGTACGTTCAGTAACATGACCAACTTTCATTGGTCTTCCAGCTAGCTCAAATCCATTTAGTTGTTCCAAAGCCTTCTTGGCACATTCTGAATCAGAAAACTGTAATTGAGAGAAGTAAAAAAGTCTACTATGTCAGTTTACATATATAACCAAGGTAAAAAAAAAAAGATTACATGTGAAGTTCAGTCTTTTCAATAGTAACTGGGTAAATAATAAAGTAGAGCTTGGGCTGGTGTGCCTCAGTGGACTGAGCACCAGCTTGTGAACCACAGGGCTGCTGGTTCAATTCCCAGTCAGGGAACATGTCTGAGCTGTGAGCCAAATCCCCAGTTAGGGGTGTAGAGGCAACCACACACTGATGTTTCTCTCCCTCTCTTCCCCTCTAAAAGTAAATAATAAATAAAACCTTAAAAAAAAAAGATAAAGTAGAAACTTGAAGCTATTATATAACCGACATGATCAAACCGTATTATTGACCTGATGATTTAAAATAACAAGAAAGGCACTCATCTCTAGGGAGCATGCCTGTACCTCCTGCCCCTGAGGCTTATTACCTTTACCCCTTTTCTCCTATGCTTCAAGGGCCCCTTTCTTTTGTCTCTGCAACTTGTTTCCTGAGCACATTTCTGTTGCAACTTGCTTCTACCCAGGTGAATTTCTAAATAAACTTTCTCATAGTTTGGAACAAAATAAAATTCAAAATAATAAAACGATAACCAAGTAATGACAACTATCTTAGGAAATAAAGAATCATGGTAACGAAATGTGAAAATTTTAAATTCAAAGCCCTTCTTGCCCTGACTGGTATGGCCCAGTGAGCAGTTGGGTATCATTTCACAGACCCAAAGGTCACAGGTTTGCTTCCTGATCAGGGCACACGCCTGGGTTGCTAGCCAAATCCCTGATGGGGGGATTGAGAATGGCAACCAGTCAATCTTTCTCTTGTACATCCTTGTTTCTCTCCCTTTCTTCCTCCCTGTCCACCTCTAAAAATACAATCTTAAAATAAATACATGCATACAAAAAGGTTTAAAAAAAAAAGACTTTATTTATTTTTAGAGGGAGGGGCATGGATAGAGATAGGGAGAGATATATCATCAATCGGTTACCTCTCCCATGCCCCCAAACTGGGGACCTGGCCCACAACCAAACCAATGACCTTTTAGTTTGCAGGCCAGCACTTAGTCCACTAAACCAACACCAACTAGGGCCATATAAAAAATCTTTTAAAAATCCTTTCTTAATGTGCTGGGACAAACTTAAATGGTGCTTTTATCCTCATAAAAATGAACTACTCAAAAAATTAAAGTTCATTCAGATGTTCTTTTTAATACAAAATTATGGATCATCTTTTCTTGTTAATGAAATCATGACATTTCTTAATTCCCAACACAGCAAAACTCTAATCCACTCCTTCTGGTTTAGACTTAATGGGAGAAAGGAACACATTCCCATAAATTCCATAGTTCAATCTTTCATCATCACATTTATCATTCAAAATAATTTTTCCTGTTATCAAGATGGAGGTTTACACACACAGCACCATGTAAATTTATATAATCTAGATTTGTATATAGATCACTGAATCACAGTAAATAGTTAATGAAAGTTACATTTAAAATCCTTTCAAAAAACTCTACATCACTTTCTGTTGGGAAAGGAAAAATACTGGTAACCACACTAATGTTATTAGAAACAAAATAAAATGGTGAGTTGACAGTTTCATAAGTTTCCTCCTTTCCCCAGCACATATTAAATAAAATCCCTATGACCAATAAAATGGACTCTGTATTATGACTAGTTTAAATTTTATTGTCATTTGGACGTAAAACAATTAGTTTCTTGATAAAACTGGTTCCTATTTATATTTTAGTATAAAAATATGTTTCCATCATCTTTCCAAGGTGACAAGATCATTTATTTGAAAAAATTCCTACCATGTTAATTGGATTACATCATGAAGTAACAGATTAAAAAGTTCACTGTTAAAAAAGTACCTCCACTTACCATTAATTAGTCTGTCACCTCCTATCATAATCAGGGACTGAGTAGCAATAGTTAGCCAGAAATATAAGGAATCTCATTATTGTGGTAAGGTGCATACACATAAAAAGGATTTTAAGTAAAATGAAATTCCAAGAGACCTTCATTCACCAGACAATACTGTGTCAAAGATAAGTCAAAAATTAAACTAGTCATATAAGGGAGTCAGACACTTCAATTATATGTATAGTTGCCTGGCTAGTGTGGCTCAGTGGACTGAGTGTCGGCCTGCAATCCAAAGGGTTGTGGGTTCGACTCCCAGTCACAGCATGTGCCTGGGTTGATGGCCGTGCCTGTGTTAATGGCCAGGTCCCCAGTTGGGGTTGTGTGACAGGCAACCACACATTGATGTTTCTCTCCCTTTGTCTGTCTCCCGTCCCCTCTCTCTAAAAATAAATAAAATCTCAGAAAAAATTATATGAAGAGTTGGCTAAATAAACTGACCGTATACAGGATAATGTTAAACTGGTTAAATAAATGTTCACATTTGCTGGACACATATTGCTAATAAGAAATGGCTATTAATGGCAAGCTTATCTAAACACTTAAAAATATTAACCATGCCTTCTTCCCCACTATCAAAAACTAATGAAATTTTACTATACTTCTTATATCAAAACCATTTAAATCATAATATTAACTGTTTACCGTAATAAATCCATATCCTTTGGATCGACCTGTTTCACTATCCATCATAAGCTGAATACTTTCAATCTAGAAATAAAAACATAATTATTACATAAATAATGAGGAAACAAAACTTTTTCCTTGAAACACGACTGACATTATCTCCCTCTCCCACCTAAAAAATAATTGGAAATACACCACGACCCATATACCCCTCCCCAAATCTTCTAAAAGCCTAGAAATTTCCTAAACAAGGTCATACATTGAGAAGTCACCCCCCACACACACACACACAGAAAACAGAACACCTTAGTCTTCTGCCTCAAAAACGAATGACAAAAACTTGCCCTGGCTGGCAGGCTCACTGGACTGAGTGCCAGCCTGTGAACCAAAGGGTCGCCAGCTCACAATTCCCAGTCAGGGCATATGCCTGGGTTGCGGGCCAGGTACCCAGTAGGGGGCGTGTGAGAGGCAACAACACATTGTTGTTTCTCCCCGTCTTTGGCCCTTCCTCTCCTTCTAATAAAACCTTAGTTTTTTTTTAAAAAAAGAACAAAAACCTCAAGTCCTTTGTAAAATATAATCAAAAGTTAGAAATGAAATCACCACTTAGTTTACATTCTGTTATCCTAAAAACACCAAAAATAATTCTCTATCCATACACAGAAAGCATGGAAAATTAAGATACAACACTCATATCTCATGTATCTTCATGTTCTGGTGGTTTCCAGAATATATTCATTTTGTAATAATCTGATCCACCCATACAATTATAACTTATGTATCATTATGTATGAATTTCCAATAAATAAAGCACTCACAATCTCAAAATCCTAATGTTTACCCTTGTTGACTTAAAACAGTTTAACGAAAGGGTTCATTGGGCTAGGAAAAGCAATAAAAAATATATACAAAAACAATGAACATTAGTAGTGGGCGAGGTTCAGCAGGAACCACCATTTTTATTCATGGCCACAAAATGAATCTTTTAAACCAGAGCACAGCCTACTATTAATTTTTATTCTAAAATGTCTATTCTACGCAGTGATTGGTGTGGCTTGGTGGATTGAACATTGTCCTACAAACCAAAAGATGGCCAGCACATGCCTGCGCTTTGGGCCAAATCCCTGCTTGGAGGTATGCAAGAGGCAGCTGATCAATGTTTCTCTTGCACATGGACGTTTCTCTCCCTCTTTCCTTTCTAAATAAACATAAATAAAATGTCTACTCTAGTATGAGAACCAACTGGACATAAACAGCCTAATTATTCTTTAATTTAGTAGAGAAGCTTCTCTACATACCCCTAATTTTCAGTAAAAACTCATCCAAAAAAAAACAAACCAAGAAAAAAAAATCACTTGCTCCTAATACTATGCATTTTATGGTAGCTGAAGAGCAACATATTAAGAGTCTTGAACTTCAAATTACATGTACTTTCAGGGACTCTTTTAAATTGAAACCGTCACAGAAACCTTACAGAATCACCTCCCCTCATCTTAATGGTAATTTTATAGAAACATGACAACAAAGCAAATATACAAGAATTATTATACAGTTATACTTGGACCAAGTGCTGATTGAAGAAACTGATGCATTCAGGAAATCAGGACTTACCCTTCCAAAAGGCTCAAAGATCCCCCGAAGCATATCTTCAGTTATGTTAAAGTGTAATGAGCCCACATAAAGCCTCATAGGTCCAGCACTACCTTTTTGTAGATTGTTTGCCATTGCTGCAGCTCTGTTTTTTTCTGCCTACAAATTAGGTAAGTCAAAATGGACATTACACAACACTAGTACAAATTAGTAAAATAGTAAATCCTACAGACACATTAGGTTTGCTTAATAACTGATGTCAAAGGCTAGAAAAAAAATTGCCTTGGCTGGGTAGCTCAGTTGGTTTGAGCATCATCCTGATAGGTCAAGGTTGCAGGTTTCATTCCCAAGTCAGGGCTCATACCAGAAATGAACAATCAACAAATGCGGAAGTAAGTGGAACAAATCGATGTTTTTCTCCCTCTCTCTAAAAACAATCAATTTAAAAAAACAAGACAAAATAATGCTAAGTATAATAGTCATACATGAAAAGGACAAATGTTCTATTATTCCGTTTACATGCGACTGTGTTTAATGGCACTGAATCATACACTTAAATAGTTAAAATGTTGATTTTGTTTGCCCTGGCTGGTGTGGCTCAAAGGATTGAGTGCTGGCCTGCAAACCGTAAGGTCACTGGTTGGATTCCTTCCAGGTTAGGGCACATGCCTGGGTTGCAGGCCAGGTCCCTGGTTGGGCACCTGAGAAATGTAGCCAATGGATGTTTCTCTCCCTCTTTCTAAAAATAAATAAAATATACTCAATGTCATTTTTATTTGTAGTATAGTACACTAAGATTGTCATAAAGGGGCAATTGACATAAGTTAGCTCAGTTGGTTAGAATGACATCCCAAAATGTCAAAATTGCAGGTTTGATCCCCAGCCAGAAAACATACAAGGATCAACCAGTGAGTGAAACAAATCAATGTTTCTCTCTCTAAAATCAAAATAAAATTTAAGGCTTATGTAAAAATAAATTAAATTAAATTTAAAAGGAAAAAAAAGGCTTATGTCAATATAAATAAAATCAAACTATTGTACTTATCAAAAGTTCTTAATTTACATCCAAACACAAACTTTTTTTTCTTTTTTATTTAATTGTTATTCAAGTACAGTTTTCTGTCTTTTACTCCCGTCCCAGTCCACCCCAACAAACTTTTCTTGTAACAAAATGGCACATCTTGAGTAGTATAGTCACTTGCAAGTTAAGTGAATTCAATACCTCATTTAATTTGATGCCTTTCAGCCCTGGTGTCAAGTCAATCTACACACTATTAGTTTGTCTTTCTGCATCAGAGGATGTGAACTAACCTATTATTTTTCTATGATTTACTTGCAATCAAGTGATAAATACCCAGTATTAAGTATTCTTAAAATATTAAATAGGACATTTCACCTTTTTGAGGTACTAGAGCTAGTAAGTAATTTGGTTACAGTCACATAAACTTGTTAGTAGTGAAACTGGAATTTCAAGTCAGAGGTAGTTACAGACCCTATGTATAGCCTTAAAAAAAAAATTAAAGGGTCAGCACCAGCTGGTATGGCTCAGTGGATTGAGCACGGGCCTGTGAAGCAAAGAATCGCTGGTTCGATTCCCTGTCAGGGCACATGCCTGGGTTGCAGGCCAGGTCCTCAGTAGGGGGCACATGAGAAGCAACCACACACTGATGTTTCTCTCCCACTCTTTCTCCTTCCCATCTCCTCTCTAAAAATAAAAATAAAATATTTTAAAAAAATTAAAGGGTCAAACTTGTTTGTGACCCCTGTTATTTGGCTGTTTGGCTAATCTTTAAAAAGAAAGTTTATTTTTTAGAGAGAGGGAAACAGAGGGAGAGAAACATTAATGTGAGACAGAAACACTAATCAGGTGCCTCTCACAAGTGCCCTGATGAGGGAATCCGATCAGCAAACCCACTCTGCCCAACACCCAACCAATTTAGCCACATAGTCTGATGAACTAACCAGATTACTTAGGAATTATGGAATATTTCAGTGCTTTGAAAAGCTGCCATGGACGGTGTGGCTCAGTGGATTGAGTACCATCCTGCAAAGCAAAAGGTCACTGGTTAGATTCCCAGTCAGGACACAAGACTGGGTTGCAGGCCAGGTCCCCAGTAGAGGGCACACAAAAGGCAACCAAATATTGATGTTTCTCCCCCTTTCCCCTGTCTCTAGAAATAAATAAAACCTTAAAACCAAAGGAAAAAAGAAGAAAAAATACAAGCAACCAATGTGGACTATTCAGGCACTGATGAGGAATGTACTTTCATATTACATACTTAGTAGATTAATACATCCAAATTTTCCACATCCAAATGAACTAAAATGTTGATGCCAATTCTGTAGAGAATCAGCAGAGGAATTATATCCAAGTTTGCATTATCTTAGAAGATGTTCTCAAATTAGTTTATAAAGCATCTACTTTTCAAGAAATATTAGAACTAATAACTGTTCAAATTAGTTTTTTTAAAACTGATTTTTAGAGAGAGGGAGGGAGCAAGAGGGAAAAGAGAGTGAGAGACGGAATTATCAACTCGCTGTTCCACTTATTTATGCATTCACTGGTTGATTCTTATATGTGCCCTGACGGCATGGAACCCGCAACCTTGGTATATTGGGACGACACTCTGTAACCAACTGAGCTATTTGGCCAGGGCCAAACTAGTCTTGGTTGGCGTTATGTAAATATAAAATTTTCGGAAGTCAAAAGTCAGCGCATTTTCTCTTCTGGGTGCCTTTCTCTTCGTTCTTCTCTTACCCCACAGACATGCATCTCCTAAACTCTTAAGACTTGAAACCAGAGGAGCAACAAGCAGCAGCAGCAGCAGCTCCTCATCCCACGCTACCCCCTGAACCTGTTTCCAAGGCCCCTTTTCTTGACTACTCTGTAAGCCAAAGCATACCCATGAAGGGTCATTTCTTTCCTATAACATTTCTAGAAAGCGAAAGCAGTCTTCCCTAGGCTCTCTCTTGTTTTTTCTTCTTCTCTCTCATTGCTTCTTCAGTCCTAAGCTCTTCCTTGTTTCCTATATCCAGCTTTAACCAATGTACTCTCCCCACCCCACAAAAAGATCAAAATCACTCAACTTAAAAGACTGGAAGGGGAAAACATGTTCGTAGATGCTTTATCTCCAACAGATTATCACAAATCAATAAAATTCTAGACAAAGTCTGAAGTCTTTTTTACAAAATAGGTAATTATAAAAAAATACTATACTAAAGCTGTGCTGAGAACCTATGGCCTAAGGTAGCATAGTAAGTGGTGATTACGTAAGGCACAGAGAACTACAGGAGAACACTGCAAAAAGCAGGTCTCCATTAGTACCAATGATCAAATTCTTAAGCAAGAAAAATTACCTGTGATGCCTGTACTATGATTGGCACTCCTAAAACCCGTTGGCCAGTTAATCCTATTGCTAGAGGCACTGAGCTAACATCAACAAATTCCACATAAGCAATTCCTTTGGAACGTCTTGAATTTCTATCAGAAATCATCCTTACATCTCGAACCTGAAAAACAGAAACCACAGACAGTTAACAAAAGGTTGTTTGTACAACTATCCCATGTAAACCATTATAGATAATTTTAAAAAGAGACAAAAGGAACATACTGGTACAGAAAAGGTATAGTCGTCACAAAAACTTTTAAGTTAAGTAAATTTGTAGGCCTACTTCTATCTTTTGAAGAGTAACGTGGTTACATTAATCAAGTCCAACGCTTAATAACTTTCAAGTGAAGCAAATTAGGAATGTTACCAAAAATAAATTCTGTACATAAATTCTACTAAATCACAAGATTTGGTGTTCAGATGTGTTCTTATTTTATCTGCCATACCAATAATTATTAAAATGTTTGCAACTGCCACTTAGTTGACCTCCCTAAACAGGCTAAGATTACCTTTCCTACTGTAGAGAAAAACTCTTCCAAATCCCTTGGCCGAATTCTTGCTGCCAACTGCATGCAGAAAACAGTCCTTGCATCCCTTTCCTCAGGAGTTAAATTATCGATAGGTTCCCTAAGAGGAGTGAGAAATATCGAATTTTGTAAGTTATTCTCTTTAATGTACACTTTCAGTAAACAGAATAAACTTTACCGAAACTAGTTTGGCACTATGCCCAAGCTATATTTATATAAAGTGTCAATAAAGTAATTTGTGACTCAATTCCTTCAACTGAGTGAGAGTTTACTAAATGTTTCTTCTAACATAGTATTAGGGCAGCAATTTTTCAACCAGTATGCGCCACAAGAATTTTTATTTTTTAATCCACACCAGAAGACATTTTTTTTTATTGCTTAGAGAGAAACACTGATTTTTCTCCTTTGTGCCCCAATTGGGGACTGAACACACAACCTGGATTATGTGTCCTAACTGAGAATTGAATCCAAGACCTTTCGTTATAGGACAACACTCCAATCAACTGAGCCACACCATCAGGGCAAGAATTTTTAAAATGTGCAACACCTGACTTTACAGTCGGGGAACTGACCTCTTTTCCCTTAGATTGTTGAATAAAAAAATGATAACATTTAACACAATAGTCACCGGGTATGAATGAAATTTGTCAGATTGGCAAAAAATGTATTTTTTCGTTGGCACAGAATTTTAATTATTTTACACGTGCCACAAGATGAAAAAGGTTTAAAATAGCTATATTGAGAGAAAAAAGTCCATTGATCTGATCTCTCAATCTTACAAATGGTGTTTTCTCTTGGATAACGAACAGCCAATCAAAAGCCTGAAAATATACTAACAACAACAGGATATAACCCCCAACTAGCCACAAATGAGACTGGTCCTAAGGTAGTAGGATGATTTCCCACAGCCAACCGTAAAATCATAAAGTGAAATCAAGTTTGATAATCACAAAAGGTATCCTTGAAAGTAAAATCCCAAATAATAAAAAGTTTGATGTTGCAAAATTTATTTTATCTAATAAATTGAAATAAATTGTTATAGTCTATTTCACTAAGACTCTGCAAATCAGTATCCAAAGAAATGTTTCTTGATGGATATGGAATACAGACAGAGTAACCATTAAGAAAATCAAAAATAAAAAGCAGGAAATTATCTAGACAAATATTAATAGTGGGATCCAATTTACTCATTAAAAATAGCTTTATACTTCTGTATTTACAGAAGGAACTAAAGTGCCCAAATAAGAAAAGTACTACAGCACAATAGTAAAAATCTAATTTTATAAATTTCAAGGAAAATAAAAGTATCTATTAACATTACCATTATAAAATACCACTATATGGTTAAAATTATAAATACTTTGACACAAGTCTAAACATGCTCTTATCCACGTTTTGAATGTTCTCAGGAATACTTCTGAAATACTCCATACAAAATTCTGGCAAATCACCCCTTGAGAAATCAGCAACTGATTTTAAACACATTACTATACAACTCAGGTACAAATCTGAACTACATCTAGACAAAGAGAACTAAAAGTAGATTTTCTGACAAAAAAAACTAAATATTAAAGAACAAAAACCTCAGTATCTGTCACACAGAGTTTTAAAAATTATTAAGGTTTTTACCTAATCCTGGAATCATTAGAATATACCAAATAACAGGATAAACTCAAAGTTGAAACATGCCCTTAAGGGAAGCCAGAACATCAATAAAGAACAACGCTGCCGTTTAACAAAATATTGATTGACCAACACGGTAAATTGGAAAGATAAGCCTTGTTTATTAAAAAGGAAAATAATTCATAGAAACATTAAAAAACGAAAGACTACTACTTAAAAACCAGTCAATTTGGTTAAGGCTTTGGAAATAAAATACTTTTTCTCAGGGAAGAACTGATAAAAATTACGACTAACTACTTTCACTGAGGCCATTTCAGCAACTCAAATGTATTAATTCCAAAGATCAGTGAGTGAAGTCATTTGACCGTTTCTATAGCTACTGTTAACAAAAATTTAGTCAATATAGCCCTGGCTGGTGTACCTCAGGGGATTAAGTGCCTGCCTGGGAACCACAGGGTTGCCAGTTTGATTCCCAGTCAGGGCACATGCTTTGGTTGGGGGCCAGGACCCTGGTGGGGTGCTGGGTTGAGGGGAGAGCATGCAAGAGGTAACCATACATTGATGTTTCTTTCCCTCCCTTCCCCTCTCTCTAAAAATCAATATAAAAATCTTAAAAATTTTTTAATTTGGTAAATATAAAAGGGAAATAACATTAACATGTAGCATCTGCACATTAAAACAGTAATTACTGCTTAATTTAGTTATATGAAGTTAAAATGAAAGCTAGAAATGCATTAATAGTAATAGTATTACAAAAGGAAGTAAATTTAATATGGCTGAATTTATTTAATGTCATTAAATTTAGAAGTAGCATAAATTGCTGAAACTTTATCTAAGTGAAAAGCTTTAAAGAAAGTGACAACAGCTACCTCACAGGGCTCTTGTCTTTTCTGAAAGGACTTTTGCTTCGGGAACGTCTTCTGCTGCAAAGTTAAAAGTATCAGAAGTTACCCAAACAAGTCCACCACATTAGTTCCTTGAAAAACAATTTAAACAATTCAGAAGTATGTTTAAAAACCTTAATTTGATGCTATGAGGCAACCCAATCTTTCCTCGGATGGCACTGTTAAATTTTGGTCCGGAGCTAAAAAGGAAACACAAAATTACACTAGTTACAGGTTTAGGGTCTTGCTAAGATCACATTCATGTGCTCTCCAGCAAGTTTAACATTGTTTAGGCTGCTTCTTTTCCACCTCAATTATGAAGAGGAAATAAGACTTTTTCTTTTAACTGTATCCCAGGCAAACTGCTCTTACAGTTATCCATCCTGGACCACTGAGAGGTGCCAAAACCAAAGGTTACAGCCTCAAATTTTTTAAAATTCTGAAAATGCTCACTCTTATTTTTAGTCTATTGTTTTTTGAAAATTACACATGAATACATTTCTGAGGTTAAAAAAAAGCACACAGAAGTGAAAATAAATCATCCTGAACTTCTCTCACACCAGGAATAATTAGTTACCAGTTTGGTGTGCATCTTTGCACATCCTCTCTCAGGAACGTACATGTATTTACACTTAAATACACATACAATATTCATGTTTTCTTGAGGAACTTCTTTTAAAGAATAAGGAGACTAGTTCTTTACATAATCACGAAAACTCCAAATTTCCATTTAAAGTCTCAGGGACTACATAAAAATCACATTTAGCCATCATACTTCACTTCTTTGTGGTAAAATATTCCATTGTAAAGACAAAGTAAGTTCAATGATTCTTCAAAATTCTTCTTTGAGGACATGACATATTAATGTTTTTTTTTTTTTTAAAAAGATAAAAAAGGCAAGTATTCTAAGAAAAAGTAACACAATAAAAACGTTGTAATGGCAAGTATTTTAAAATAGTTTTATCCTGTACTCTAAATAACTCTAAAAAGACTCAGCAGTATTTGAGCCTTTTATTTTGAATGACCAAACTAAACCAGAGAAACAGTCAGATAGATAGATGTCCCTCAGTACTACTCATCCTGTTATTCTTTCCCAGAAGGGTAGTAAAAATGAAGTAATTAGTGGTCTGTGATCCACCATTTAGATTCATTTTCGTGAACTTTACATGTAGTTAACATTCAAGCAATTTCAAATAAATTACTTTATATTAAACAGGTCCTTTGTAGTTCAAACTGATAATTAAGAATATACATTTACTGGGTAAATTTAAGTCCCAATAAGAATGTATTAAAATGTTCTACCCCCATTTATTATTAAAGTCCCAGTTTTTGCCTCCATAGTTAAAAATTACCTGAAACCAAATGTGAAAACTAAATCCATTTTTAAGTCAGACCAGAATCACAGGCTGACTTCAAGTATTCATCACTAAACAGAGAAAATAGTATTCAGAATTTATTAAAGTTCATTTTAATAAAAATTTAGTTCATTTTAATAAAAAAAATGCAGTAAACTTTGATAAATTGGACAAAAAGCAAAGTATTTTCTAATAGAGCATTTGGAATCAAAAAGAACATTATATTATGGTCCCTTTAAGCTCTTAAAAAGTTAACGAAATAAGCACCTAAGAGGAACTTAGAAAACAAGTAAGTTCAATTCTTTCAATTTTCAAGATTTAAGAACAAGAATCAGAACTCAAAGCTGAATAGCTTCAAATACCAAACACTTCATGAATAGCATCATTATGTGAGTGCTTTATTTACATTCTCTTCTCAATGCTCATTACGTTTTTCTGATAATTGTTACCTTTCTTAAAAGCTGAGAAAACAAAAATTCAGAGGTATCCTGCCCAAGTGTCAGAGACAAGATTCTGATTTAGTTATCTGTGAATTCCACTTTCATCCATTCAAATTTTAAAGTTAGAAGTGTTCATTTTAAAATTCCCATAATTTACAACAGTGTGTTTAAGAGAAAAGCACTAAGGACTGCCATATTCAATCCTTGCTTAAAAGCTGCAGGTAGGCTCTTTCCAGGTTTTAAAACAATTGAGAGTTTTTAAAATGACCATAATGAAACTTTATTTGTAACATAACCACATCCAACTGTCCACAGTAATTTAACCTTCAAAGCACCTTTAGTGCTTTATTTTAAAAACTTTAAATACAATGCGTAATGAGCGCCCCCCCAATCATCATTATCCGGGAGCACAGACCAAATTCACCAAGGGTCTGTCACTTATTAACTAATCACATATTTGACTTTTAAATAAACTTATGTTCAGTAAATGTTCACGAACCTCAAAGCTTTCAAGTATTTGGCACTACGTTTTTATCAAAACTTAGCACTCTAGTGCTATAGTCTAGTTTGGACTGGCATACAGTTCTGTATTTTTATATGAAATGAAAAATAACCTGTATGCCTAGAGTAAAACGAAAGTTATGTATTTGTCTAGTTTTTCACTTTACTAGTATTTTCAATGTCAATATCCTTATTTAATACTTTTTAAAATAATCATATTGAAAAGTAAAATTTCACAGTTCAAATCACTCAGATGAAATTGCTATCTGGACACCCAGCAAATGACTCAAACTATAATCATAATCGCAGTTACATACTAAGGACTTCTGTAGCGGCCTCTGAATCTGCGATCTCGACTTCTTGAGCGGCTCCGTCTCCTTTCTTTGCTTCTACTTCGCTTCCTTTCACGGCTTTTGCTCTTTTTCCTTTCTCTATCTCTGCTTCGCTTCCGTTCCTTACTTTTGCTTCTTTTTCGTTCATGACTACGACTTCTGCTCTTGCTTTTTTTCCTCCTAAGGAAAAAAAAAAACCCACTATTATCTTGCTGGTTTAACGGTCTGTCAAAATATACTTCCTTTTATGGCCAGAATTTTTAAAACCTTTTTGTAAATTTACTTTGCCATTTTTACGATCATACACTGATACATAATCTTATATATGAAAAAAGTAACTCTTAGGTAAGGTAAAAAATACCCCCAGCCTTTGCCTTCTACTACTGAACAACAGCAGTCAGTTTACAAAGAGTCATTTGAGAGAGGAGGGACTGTAATGATCGCCTGAGAGTCAGCTACAGGTCTAAAAAGGAAAGGACTTTAAATAAAGTTTGCCCATCTTGTAACTAGCCAACAAGTACTACTATAATCCACAGGATACAGTAATAAATCAATTATTAAAACAGAATGTTAACAAAGAAGTATTAGTGCTAAACCATATATAAGAATTGTCATTAAATACACTCATTTCCCAAAAGTCAGTTTCGATCCAATTTATTCACGTATTATTTTATCCTTTCACCAGGCCATATAAACATCAAAATTTTGGTTTCCATGATCAAAACATTACAAATAACAAAATATAGCAAAATTCAATAAAATGCATTCTGACACTCATAGATGTTACTGTAACCATTTCAGGTATTTTCTTTTTAAAGATCAGAGTATATGGGAAAATGGAGTATGCGACTGATATGTCAGTTTATACAGCATGTGGGGTGCAATCAAAAAGAATGATCAACATCTATTATAAATCTTTGCAAAATTTCAACCTCTGAAAGGTAAAACAGCCAGTCAGTCATATCTTTCTGTTCATTTCTGAATTCTTCACAACATACCACCCACTCCTTTCATAGTTAAATCTTGCAATCCATACCTCTGTGCTATCACCCAAATTTTAGAGGTGCCTTCAGATATTTCAATATAAATTGAAAGTCATTTCAAAATAAACTTATTCCACCAAAATGTCAACTTATAGAAGCTAAAAGATTAAACATTTTGACAACTATACCATCATTTGGAGATTTCATTTAACTGTTTAGTTCTTATCAAAGTAAAGTTAGCACAAGAGCAACTGGAGTCTGCCTCAGAGAACCTGTAAGTAGGCCATCTTAGAGTGCATTGAAAATAGAAAATGAAGACACCCACCTTCTGGAATCTTGAAACCCACACTCCAATCACAAGGAGATGTAGAGCTTTCCAAGGAGGCAGAAACTTTGTCTAAAATTTCAAGATAATCCACCTGACTGTCAGAAATGTATATGCTAGGTAGCACATGACAGAAAATTAGGCTACACTCATTATTTATATGTCATAAAAGCATGCCCAAAGGGCAACAGATAACATTCCAACTTTGTTACCTGAAAAAACCTGATACTCTCTTAAGGAATTCTGTGCAATAGCTATAATCAAAAGTCCTAAACATAATCAATTAGGGGACAAAGTAAAAAGTAACTCCATCTCCCACAAAGACAAGTTTTGCTTTGCTTATAGATGGCCCATAGAAGAGAGGCAGCCAACCTCCCTATTTACCTCTTTTGAGGCCCAAAACTTATTTTAACAAAGGACTTGAAAATTGAAGAGCTAATTTCATTTTAAGTTCTCCCTAGGATTTTTTAATAAATGAGCCCCCACCCACATCTGAAGGCAACCCCAGACAGGTAAAAAATCAGCAACACACTAAGACATTGAGAATGTACAATTCTCTGCATAAAAGCCCAGACAAAAATTTAAGGGTGTAAGAAATTAGTCTATAGCTCCAAAGAACATTTATTAAGTTAACTAAAAAGAGATTATATAAATCCATTCTAATAGTCAAATCCCGTTACAACTTAAAAGGGACTTTCCAAAGTCTTTAGTGGCAGTGGAATTTTGTACTGAACATCATTGAAGTAAATGGTCCACTGGGCTGGGCCTTTGGACTTTTTGGTTATATGGCCTCTGCTGTAAAGGTGTTTTGCTATAACTGGATTTGACCTCTTCCATGTAAGAAGATCTAAATTTTAAATGCAAAGTACTCTGGAAAATAAGAAAAAAATAGAAAAGTCATTTATTCCAAAATTTATAGATAATCCACACCACAGTAGCCAATATATTTCAACTGTGTCATTTTATTGTTACTCTTTTTTGAGTAATTCCTAGAAGAATTTAACTGAATAAATGCTAATTTAGACTTTGCTAAACTGGTTACACTAACAAGTAATATTCCCATGAAGGCAAGCTCTAGTACTTTAAAAAGTGTACTTTGATGTCTTGCCAACCTCAGGAGTATATAGTTCTTTAATTGATAATCAATTTGTACTATATTGAACTGAATTCCTTTTGCTATCGGAATACAACTGAGTGCATGTGCTGAGAATCAAAATTAATTTTTTCTTAAAAGAAAACATTTACTGGTCCCTCTCAATTCTCATAATGTATATTTTCTTACTACCTTAAAACTACATCCAAGACTCAATGGTTTTTAAGTCAATGAAGTTTTAAGAGGAAAAATGCAATGTGGCACCTTCCTTTGGTTCACTTAATTTATGCCAAAAACTAAAACACTGAACATTTTGCTTTATATTGTATCTATCCCTAAATACAACATTTTCCTCTCCTAGATAACTTTGAAATTAAATTGGAAGATAATTCCCTTCAGAAAAATGGGAAAAAGTTCCTGATTGAACAAGGGAACCATTTATTTAATCAGCTATACATAACTGAGATGTCTTAAGAGAAATAATTTGTTCATTTAAAAAGATCCTAGATGGTAGTTGGAATGTTCTGGAAAGTTCCTCCCTTAGTCAAAGCTTCCTATGATCAGTTAAAGAAAACTGTCCATTGTATTTAGTCTCTTAAGACTATTTACATTAGATAAAGGCCACTAAGCATCTATCATTGTGTCCTTGTAAAAACCTGGTAGCTTTAATGAGCTTAGATGCAGGAAGTATTGCAAAACTGTAAATACTGTTAGCAAGAAGGAATGACATCTAAAAATGGTACAAGGGCCCTGGCTGGTGTGACTCAGTGGGTTGAGCGGCCTTTAGTTCGCAGGCTGAATCCCCAGTCAGACACATGCCTGGGTTGTAGGCTGGCCACACCCCACCCAGTAGGGGGCGCACAAGAGGCAACCACACATTGATACAGTATCAATATTATATCAAGGTTTCTCTTCCTCCCTTCACCTCCCTCTAAAAATAAAATCTTAATAAAAAAAATAATAATAATAAAAGTGGTACAAGGGTCTGTACCCGACAGTGCATGTTCTCATCCTTTCCACACTTACAATGAGAGCTTTACCTCACCCACTAGTCCCAACAACTAGATTAGATTATTTCATGATATATGAACACCCCTTCCTAAATCATCTTTGGGTTACAGAACAGTGAATTAGAACCACTAATTAGGAAACAGTTACTTTGGTAAAGGTCTAAAACCAGATACATTAAACCATACAATGAATGGTTGATTGCCTCACCGGTAATAATTCAAGACTAAACCCAACCTAATACCTATAACCTGTTGTGATTAGTGAGGAACTATAACTGACTCCCACCAGAAAAGACAGGATGTTTTATATCACTTTTAACCCATTACTACTATATTATTTTAGGGAAATTATAATTTAAGGTGTTGTAGCAAAGCCTGAATAATTCCATTTAACAATTTTTCCATCTTTCTATGAAATTGTATCAACCTACCTAACAAAGTCGGTATGAGAATGTTGAGGTAGTGTATTATTATAAAGTACTCTGAGCTCTTAAGAGGAAGAGCCACCCAAAACACAAAGAAACAAACAAAACCCAAGTGACTGGCTATGTACGATCATCTTTGTGTATTAAATGGTCATGAACATGACAAAATGTTAATGACATCACAAATATAGGCTAATAAAACATTTATTTATATGTATATCACCATTTGTTATTAAGAATCACTAATTTTAGAGCTGAAAGGAAACTCCAATAGCATCCAACCTTATAAAATAGATCTAATTTATACTATCACTTAGAATTTTGTGTTCTGTATTCTGTTCTAGTCTAAAGCACCGAGTTATTACTGTTTTGGATTACTCGTTTAACTTTATTAACTTGTGTCACTCAATTTTTCAAAATTCCATTCTCGCTATTAAATCTACTAAAGTTTTAAAAGCTTCAAACAAAAGATACGCAAGAGGAACGTAAGTAGTACTTAAGTATGCTATATACCAGGTATGACACAAAGAGCCTTTAAGCAGCAAGAAGCTTGGCTAATTCATAGCTGTGACTCTTTCAAGTAATTTAGAATACTTTCCTTGGCCTGATGATTTTGTTACCCTTTCTTCTTCCTAACCCATCTTCAGTGAATGTTGGTTTAATTGATAACATCACTAAACATTAAACCAAAGTTAATAAACTGAAAACAAAAGGCAAGCTGTAATATAACCTTCATACAAATTGTCCAGGATGGACTTGGAAGAGAGTGTCCAAAAGGTCCCTGAAATCATATTCTGAAATCTAGGGAAGGAGTCCATAGTTTTATATCCTCAAATAGTTTCTAAGTCCCCCAAAAATAACCACTTTTCAAGGTTTTTTCCCCCAAAAGAACCATTTTTCTAAAAGAGGAAAAGAAAAGCTTCCAAAGAGAACCTTTGTTTGATGCTTTAGCCACAGGAACACAACTTTACTAAGATCCCAAAGACATTATGTTCCCCCCACCCCAGCTCCCTTCTTAAAACTTACTTTTTGCTACGTTCTTCATGGCCATTAGCACTGCTCAACTTGTTCTCATCCTAAGCAAGGTTGATAGAAGAACATCATGAGGACGAAGTGGTAACATTTCAAGTTGTCAAAGGGTAAAGGGAACAGGAATAAGAAAATACAAAACAATTTTAAAACTAATTACTTATCCATAGTTTAACATGGAAGGCTATAAAAAAATTTAGATGGGTATGTGTTTAACCACTTTGTTGCTTACAATTAAGTCATCAAGATACAAAAATAAAAAGGCATATTAACATGTTAAATTTTACTTTCTTATATAAATATTAAGTTATCCAGATTTATACAGTGTTGAAGTGGTTAAATAGAATTTCTTTAAAACATGAATAAAGTCCTGTTTTGAGTTTTATTCCATGTGCTATGGTCCCTTTGGTCAGTACCATGGCTCTATTTCTGCCTAAGCCCCAAGTGGCCACGCTAGCAGCCAGCCACTATGGATTTCCTGTGACCGATGCCATTCCTGAGATCTTCGCCCATTTCCGTTGGAGGGTTGGGACTGTAAGAGCTTGATGCCACCTCTGTCACACATCTCGCCCTGAAGCAAACAGGGATTCACACTGCTTTAGTAATGTTGACTCTCAAGAACCCAAGAAAGTCAATTAATAATCCACCAGTCCAGCCTAAACATTTCCTACTTCCATACCTGTTTACACGGAATTACATCCATGTTTAACTACAACACAAGAATCTTAACATTAAAACAGAAAGCTCTTCAAGAGTTTTAAAGCATTATTAAACTAGGTACACTATTTAAAGCTATAAAGAACTCATCCAAATTGGTACCACATGGTCGTGCTATACACTCCAAAACAAATGTATTATTTTAAAAAGGTTTAGCGCAATGTTTATTTTAAAGCTTGATCACACCAGTTATAGAAGTATAACGGCTAACTTACAAAGCTTACAGTTTGTGACACCAGTGATAATGCATGCATACGGCTATTTTCACCACCAACTGGTGGAGGAATGAAAAGACACTTTAGTTTCACTGTGATACTGAAATGGGTCAAAGACTATTATTATTAGCCAAATTCCTTTGTAGTTTTTTAGTGTGAAATATGGCAGGGACTAATTAAAAATAAAACAATATGGAGAACAGTAAAACAGTCACCAAGTGACTCTAAGTTGTGATACTGCCACTTTTGCTTAAAAAAATTTTCTTCTTCTATTCAGGGATCCAAGAATTTTAGTGTTTTTAACTAAGCAGATCATCACCTGCCTGTTTTAATATTTTACTATCACCAGTCTTTTACATATATAGAAAATATTTTAAATCTCACCCATTTCTTCTTGTAAGACATTAAAGATTTGCTTGCCACAGACTGGTTTTACTTTGTTATTCTTGGACCCCTGCTATTTTCCCAAACCACTACATTCACCTTTTTGCTATACCAAACTGGAGCTGGTAATTCTTAGTTGAGTCATTTTACCTAGGGGACCACGGTACAGCGATAAGTCACTCAATTACTACCTTATGATTGACAGTTCACACTGGAATCAAAGGTGAATTCATGGGAGTAGAGGTGAGATATCGTTAGGCAAGTCTACAAAGAGAGATAGATGGGCATTTATTCATCACGCTGAAGTGAAACTACTGCACAATATTATTACATCAATAGCATATATTTACTTTTGCAAGTTATACGTAATGCATCTCTGATAAGATAAATCAAGAGGGCTCCAGGGAGGTTAGTTTACATTTCAGCAGTAGTTTCGTGAATAATGCTAAATCAAGAAATATATAAACCTCACCAACATTTTTTTCTCACCTTCTTGTAAGGAGCCTCAAGCATTGCTTCAATATCAATATCGTCTGCCATTTTCTCTAAACGCCTATAAAAACAATAAGGTAATTCTATGAGTTAATATATTCCACTTATGTTCGATTTCTTACTCAAATACTCCAACACTTCCGAAAAACATTTTCAAAAGCCCAGGCATGATGTAGCACAACGCACTTTACCAGTCTTGGTAACTAAATCTGAAATGCCTCTAAGAGCACATGGAAATAAATTAAATGTTGGACTTATAAAACCTTGCAATGAACTCCAAAAACAGAACCCGGGAGCCTCGAGCGAGCGCGCCTTTCCGTGCAAAACCCGCTCTGCCATTTTAGAAGCAGGGGAAACTCCCTCGGTAGCCAAGGGTTGTGTGCCTTGGCAGCAGCGTTCGGCTGGCGCCATGTTGGGAGGTCGCGGCCGGCCCAGGCCTCGAAGGAACAGGTCGCCATCTGCCCAAGGCCTCCCTGGGGTTCGTGTCACCCAAGAACCCTAACACCTACTCAACCGGAAAAGAAGGGCGCGGTCGCCAAAATGGGGCCGATTTCTAGAAAGCCTGCCCTCCCCCACCGTCGCTAAAAAAACGCCTAATGAGTGTTCCTCAACCCAGGAAAGAACAAACCTCAAAAAAATCTCTTCGAATACTAGGGTTCACAACTACTACTTACCTGTGCGGGCTTCCGGGCCCCTCTGGTGCTCGTGTTCAGAAAGAAGGGAGCTGCTGCAGCTGCCGCCGCTGTTGCTACAGTTAAGCCTCTAGGCCCGGGCCGAAGTACCGCCCAGCCCGAATTTCAGGCTCCGAGAGCGGATAGGCCCGAGCGAATCTAAAAGAAACAATGGGATTAGAGAAGCCCGCTCGGGAGTGCAGGACGGCGGCTTCGGCAGCTCAGGATTCAAGCCTGCGACAACGTCCGCAGCCTCCCTGAAATGGCGGCCGCTGCTTCCTCGTACTCACATTCACTAACACACATATACACACACACAAACACACGGGGCCTCACAGAGCCTTCAGCACGGGCTCTCGCGAGAAACTGCCTGTAGTCCCAGACTGGAGAGGGCTAAATATCGCGAGATTTAAGGATGGGCCCCAGCAACCATGGCCCAATCTCGCGCAATGATTGCGCCACAGATATTCCCATCCCCCTTTCAGAGAGGCACTTGGACTCCTCCCCCTGGATTGGCGTCCGTAGCTCGCGAGACCGCGCGAGTTGCTAGAGCAAAGGCAGTTGGTACACTTCATGTCAATCCTTTAGAAGACTCAACGCTGAGTGGAACTCGGTTGTCGCTACCTCCTCGTGGTGCCTCCCTACAGCTCTCTGAAGGTTTCATCCTCAGAGCTAACCGCCCCCACCTTCTCGGGGCCTCCCACCCAGATGTCTGTCAAGGTCGCCATAAGGCAATCTAGTCCATATGGCGATAGAATAAAACAAAAAACGGTCATATATAGATTATCCGCCACCGGTGAAGACGAAGTAAAAAGAGAATGCAAGAAGAGACAGTACAGGGATAGAGAGTTAAGCGCCGTAGAATAAAAATCATATGTCCTGGCCTTTTGGAGCCGGTGGGCTAGGCTCTGCCTCTGCTGTCCAGCTTCAGAACCCCCTCGGAAGTAGTGGAGAAAGACAAGGAGAAGGGAAAGAAAAACACTACTTCCTTGGGCAGTGGATCAGCTTTGCACCCCCAGAATTACAGTCTGGCCTTGTGTCTGTGTTCTGTTGTTTCTTCAAAAATGTCCCCCCATTCTCCTGAGTCTTGGCTCCTTGCCCCTGAAGTCTCTCACATACCTGGCAGTTAAGAGTAAATTCACTACTTGTACTTGGGTCAATACTGCGGGGGAAAAAAGGGACCAGAGAGGTCACGACTACAAAGCTTTTTCCTCCAACAGAAAAAGGTTTCAAAAAAATTAGATTACATACAAGCGAAAATCTTATTAGAAGTCTATTTACTTAGTGATTGAGGAAAGGATTTGAAACGACATACCTAGGTTCCTGTAACTGCTCCAAACCTATGCGACGTTGGAAAAGTAAATTAACCTCACAGAGCCCTATCCTCCATTTTCTTCTATAAAGAAGAAGGTAATATAATTACTGAGCTAAGCTCCTTGACACTGACCTAGGCAGGTAATGTTCACTATTGAGTTCTCAGCGTTCAGCCAGTGTGCCCAGCCAGGTGAATACTTAATGAATGAATGAATGACTGCCTAGTAGTACAGTGAGAATTAAATGAGATAATGCCTGTAACATGCCCGGAAAATATTTAATTCTCAAAAAATTTAACTTCTGTTATTACTAAACAAATTATTGACAGGAACTGTAGTGTTAGGTGGCTTTCTGTTTTGAGTTAACTTTTCAAACAGTGTTTTTCTTAGAGGGTCATAGGTTTTGTATATTAGTAGTGTTCTCTTTCTCCTTTTCCTGAAAATTCAGATCCTCTATTGATTTTTTTAAAGATTTTATTTATTTATTTTTAGAGAGACAGTAGGGAAGGGAGCAAGAGAGGGAGAGAAACATCCATGTGTGAGGGGCACATCGATAGGTCGCCTCTTGCACACACCCCCAACTGGGGACCCAACCCACAACCCAGGTATGTGCCCTGACTGGGAATCAAACCAAAGACCCTTTGCTTCCTTTGGGTTCACAGACCAGTGCTCAATCCACTGAGCCACAACAGCCAGGGCCTCTATTGACTTTTCAAGTGTTGAAAATCATCAAAGAAAACTGAATTGAAGCATAATATGTCAGAACAGGCAAGCTAATCTTTGCCTTCTCTTTTTTCCCTTTAATTACAGTATTGTGACTTCTTCTTTTTTTAAATCCTCACTAAGGACTCCTTGTGAGAAACATCTATCTATTGCCTCTTGTACACGCCCTGACCAGGACCAAACCTCCAACCTATGTATATACCCTGACCCTAGGTATGAGCCCTGACTGGGAATCTACCACTTAACCTTTCAGTTTATGGGGCAATGCTCCAGGCAACTAAGCCACACTGGTCAGGTGTGTGCCTTGTAATTGTGTAAATATCGCAGCATAAAGATAGTCCTTTCTTAATATTTTGTTTGGGGACATGACAGCACAGAACTTGATCTTAATGTCTAGACTGCCTTCAGCTGGCATGCCTGCTGGCTCCATTATGGTGACTCAGTGTCCACTGTAGCCCCAGTGTCGTGATTGGTGATGATGAACCAGATTATGACCTAGATTTTTTTTCTGTATACCTAAGCATTACACTAAGGTTTTTGGGAAGGTGTTTATTCCTCAAGGACTAATCATGGACAGGACTGACCTTGAGATGTGATGAAGGAGATGGATGAAGGAGATGAGAGGCCATTACATTGTAACCCTCTGCGTGCTCAAGGGGGGGCTATAAATTCTTTGCCGATCTGCTGGATTACATCAAAGTCTGGAACAGAAAGAGTGGTAAATCCATTCCTAAGGCAAAATCTATGAGTGTAGATTTTATCAGACTGAAGGGCTACTGTAATGACCAATTGACAGGAGACATAAAAGTAATTGGTGGAGACGATCTCTCAACTTTAACTGGAAAGAATGTCTTGATTGTTGAAGATGTAATGGACACTTGCAAGACAATGCAAACCTTGCTTTCCTTGGTCAAGCGGTATAATTCGAAGATGGTGAAGGTCACAAACTTGCTGGTAAAAAGGACCCCTCAAAGTTGGATATAGACCAGAGTTTGTTGGATTTGAAATTTCAGAGAAGTTTGTTGTAGGATATGCCCTTGACTACAGTTACTACTTCAGGATTTGCATCATGTTTGTGTTTTTAGTGAAACTGGAAGAACAAAATACAAAGCCTAAGATGAGAATTCAAGGTGAATTTGGAAACATCTGGAATCCTACTGAAATCACCAGTAAAATTATCAAATGTTCTAGGTCTGTAGCTAGCTGCTTAGTAGAGTTTATTGCATGTATCTTCTAATAATTTTCTCTGTTTTGTATTTTAAAAATGTCATTTGCTGCATTCTTAAGCTCTTTGTTTGTACTATGAGCCTAAAGACCATCAGTTCCCTTTGGGTGGATTGTTATTTGACATGTGAATGAAAAAATCTCTTAAACTACACCACTGTTGAATGAGAACATTAAAATTGTATCTGTAAAAAACATTTAAAGAGAAGATATATTAGTTTTTAATCGGTATTTTAATTTTTATACATTCAGGAAAGTACAGAAGTGATTGAATATTGTTCATTATACCACTGTGTGTTGAGAACAGTAAAAACCAGTCAGGTTTTGTATCAATGACAGTATCTAAGAGGTACTGTTACAGCAGATAAACCATATGTCCTGGAATTATTTTAGTAGTGTTTCAATATCATTAACTGTATTTTCCTGCTTGTTCAGTTTATTTTTTAGTGATACTTTGTCAATAGTTCCTTTTAAATACAAATAAATATTTTTTTTAAAAACTTGAATTAAAAAAGAACTTGATCTTAACCTCTAGATTGCTTGTTTGAGAAGAGGAAGGTTTTGTGTTCAGGGACCATCAGAGTGAACAGGACAATTTTGCACACAATCAAGAAACACAAGCTGGAAAATTCAGCATTTAAAACAAAAATATGTTTTTGTATTTCAAAAGATTAAAAAATAATATGCTTTTCATTCACTTTGCAAAACCTCTCTTGGTCTGACTAACTCATGGACTTTCTGTGTGAATTAATTCCCCTTTCATCATTTTGTTCTCAAGTCATTTGAAGCAAAAGGTCATTGAGTTAATTCATCACCACTACCAAGAATATTATCCTAAGGGGGGTTGAGGCAGGGTGGAGGAGGGTGAAGAGAGAAAAAGCGGGGACAATTGTAATAGCATAAACAATAAAAAATACAGAAAAAGTCCCTTCCCTCAAGAGTTTTCAGTTTAGCCTGGTGTGGCTGAGTGGATTGACTGCCAACCTGAGAACTGGGAGGTCATGGGTTCCATTCCTGGTTGCGGCACAAACCTGGGTTTTGGGCTGGTCCCTGAGGGGCAACTGATTGATGTTTATCTTGCACATTGATGTTTTTTTTCTGCCTTCCTTCCCTTCTCTCTAAAATAAATAAATAAATAAAGTAATTAATTAAAAGTCTTTAAAAGAATTTCCAGTGTAGTTAGAGAATGTCTGAAGGAACAAAAACCATGTTCAAGATAGTGTTTTGTATTGTGTTAAGATTTTGCATGAACTCCTTACCTTGAAATCATAGTGTTAATAATAGCATATAGCACTTCATAGTTTACAAACCATTTTCTATACATTATTCCTTTTATTCCTCTAAATCTGTATTCATTTACTTGAATTGAATGAAATAAATTGATGAGATCAGACTATGAAAGAAGTGATCATAGAATATTCTTTTGGAAGTAGCTGATTGATGTAGGTCATCAGAGTACTTGAGTGTTTATCCAACATTTTACTATTAAAATGATCAAACAGAAAGTGGAAAGAAAAAGACATATGCCTACCACCGATTACACATTTAACAAATTTGCAATATTTGCCTTATCACATATCTATCCATCTGCCCATCCATTACGTTCAATTTTTAATGCTTTTCAAAGTAATATGTCAATACCAATATACTTTATCTCTAAACAATTCACTGAATATTCTTTTTTAAAAAAGATCTTATTTATTTATTTTTAAGAGAGATGGGGAGGAAGAAAGAGATGGAGAGAAACATCAATGTGTGGTTGTCTCTCTTGCACCCCTACTGGGGACATGGCTTGCAACCCAGGCATGTGCCCCGACTGGGAATTGAACCAAGACACTTTGGTTTGCAGGCCAGCACTCAATCCACTGAGCCACACCAGCCAGGGCCTCATTGCATGTTCTGAACTAGAGTTTAAATGTTTTTTTTCTTCAATTTTTCTTTATTGATTTGAAAAAGAGAGAAAAAGATGGAAGAGAGAGAGAGAAAGAGAGAGAGAGAGAGAACATCAATTTTGTTGTTCCATTGGTTGTCTCCTGTATTTGCCTTGATGGGAGATTGAACCTGCAACCTTGGTGTATTGGCACAATGCTCTAACCAACTGAGCTACCTGGCAAGGCCTGAACTAGAGTTTAAATTCCCTTTTTTATAAGTTAAAATTTATGTACAGTGAAATGCACAAATTTTAATTGTACCAATAGATAAGTTTTAACAAACACATATCAATTGAATAATATTAATTTTATTTAAAATGAAGGAATGACAGAAGCAGGCATAGAGATATAGAGAAAGCAACATATTTTATCACAAAATATCCTGATTTGATGATAAAACAGTACAAGATAGGAAGCAGGGTATTGTTTAAAAACATCTGCTAACGGAAGCAAAAAGAAATGCAATCAAACATAACATTGCACAAGATTCGAGATTTAAGCAAATTTAGCTATAGAGGGGGAGATCCTGCTGATAAGACATCACAAGATGGAAATATATGTTGAAAATGATGGATGGAGAACAAAAGAAGCATCAACCCACAGTGATTTTGAATGAAAAGCTTGTGATTCCAGGATATGAGTGAATGGCCCTATAAAATGAATATCCCAGAAAGACGGTATTTCTGAAAGAATGTAGTTAATAGACTCAGTCTTTCTTGGAGCTGGGGGGAAAAAAGGTCTTTAATAATCATTTTCTGGAGGAGACCCAAAGATATGTGACTTGTCCAAACATCTGTAAATAAGCAAGTCCTACATCAACACACATATGAAGCATAGAGTTGGAATATGTGCAGTGTGAACATGACTTGTATGCAGTGGTTGTAAAAGAAATGGGATGTTGGCAAGAATGGGGAGGAAGTGGAAGCCTCAGACATTGCCATTAAATGTAAAATGGTGCAACTGCTTTAGCGAACAGTTTGGTGGGTCCTCAAAAAGTTAAATACAGAATTACCATATGACCCAGCAATTCTATTTCTAGGTATAGACAAAAGAATTGAAAATATGTTTCAAATAAATACTTGTACATGAATATTCATAGCAGCACTATTCAAAATAGCCAAAAAATGAACACAGGCTAAATATCCATTAATTTCTGAGTGAGTAAACTAAATGTGGTATATCCATAATAAATGTGGTATATCCATAATAAAAAATGAAGCAAACGTAAAATATGTTTTTTAGAATTTATTTATTTTTTAAAATTAAATTAATTTTTTTAGAGAGAGGAAGAAAGAGAGGGAGAGAATCATGAACGCACAAGAGAAACATTGATTTGTTGCGTCTTGCACACCACCAACTGAGAACCTGGCCTACAACCTAGGCATGTGCCCTGACTGGGAATCCAACTGATGACCTTTTGGTTGGCAGTCTGTTGCTCAGCCCACTGAGCCACACCAGCCAAAGCTCCAGTTAATTCTTAATGTCCTTCTGAAAGCCTATAGGTTTTCGTTTTCATAATCATGTGAAATCACACCCATATGCCCATATTACAATGAAACACCTTCACTCCCCTTTGATACTTTATTTTTCTCAATAGCACTTGTCATCTTTTGAAATACCATATATTTTATTTATTTGTTCATTTCATTGTCCATCTTCCACCATTTATTGTATCTCCAAGACCTGGAGTATCTAAGAATACCAATGGTGTGCTGATAAAATTGCTCAGATAAAAAAGTCTGATGTGCAGTGTTTGCCAATATCTACAGTGTAAATATTCCCACACTCCCACTATGTTCTATTTTAAGCTACCCACTGATGGTTTAATAATCAGCTCTTGCAAGCCAGTACAAGCTGGTACCAGTACCCCACTATATATATCTGAAGTACTAAGTGAGTTATTTAACCTCTTAAGTCTCAGGTTTTCTATCTGTGAAATATCTATGTGGGATAATAGTAGTCCTATTATAAACTGACATAATTTATGAAATTGTGGCAAAAGTTAAATGAGTTAATACAAGTAAAGCACATATATAGGTGGCTGAAAATCAGTATCAATGCTATTTTTATTATGCAGTATTTACATATTTATTATGTGTACTTTTCTCCACATCTCACCAATATTGCTTTGTCATTTCCAATGATTTTTGCTACATTTTCTGATGTTCGTACTCATTGAATGAGGTCTATCAAGTTCTGGGGCATTCTTTGAACTATCAACAAAATGCCTAGTTTGTTGGCCATAATTTACTGACAACAAACAGGTATAAAATTTTGGCAAACGTTTCTCAAAATGTGGACTGAGTCCCCTGGCTGGGTGGCTCAGTTGATTAGAGCATCGTCCAGATGCACCAAGGTTGTGGGTTAGACAAATGAGTCCATAGATAAGAAGAAAAACAAACTGATGTTTCTCTCTCTCAAAAAAAAAAAAATCAATAGTCCTGGCTGGAGTAGGTCAGTTGGTTGCCAAGCTAAAAGTTTGCAGGGTTGATTCCCAGGGGGTGGGGTGGGGTCACATAACTAGGTTTCAGGTTCAATCCCCGGTCTGAGTCTGTGTACAGGAGGTAACTGATGGGTGTTTCTCTCTTGCATTGATGTTTCTCTCTCTTCCTTCCTCTCTCTCTCAGAAAGCAATGAAAAAATGTCCTTGATGAGGATAAAAAACAAAAATATCAACTGATTGTTGAATTTCTCCCTGTGTTGTGATCTACTCATTGACTTTTCATGACTCGCCCATCGGAGATTTTGCTATAATGGAATGCAATAGAGTTTCCTAATGATGGTTTGGGGAGTCCAGGACGCTTTATCATTCTTCTTACACCACTTTCTTAATCTGTTTCAGAAGTTTCAAACTGCCCGTTGTGTTCTTGCCTAGAAAATATCTGTCCTTAAAGATATTTCTGCTTTACTTCCTCTAGGGAGTAGGCCTTAATCCTACCCACCTTTGTTAGTCTCAACCAACCCCTCATTATCGCTCTTGTTCTATTGTACTTCAACCTCATTTCTTTGACATTTGCCTTCACTACCACCAGGTTGTGAGCTACTCTGAGAACATCTGCTGCTTCTCCTTTATCTCGATCCCCCAGTTCCTAGTATGCTGCTTGGAATGTGCTGGTTCTTTAACAACTATTTGTTGAATTGGTTGGAGTTGCTTTGGAGATAGATCAGTCCAGAGGCAGACCAAAGAGAGATGAAAGAACTTCTCAGAAACAGAGCACATTGCCCAGTGACAACTGAATATAAACAAGCAGGGCATGTTCTCACACAGATGGGAATTCGATATGGTTTGAAACAGGACTGTGTGGATGATCTGGAGAGTCAGAGGAGATTCCATTGGAAAGATAGGGCTAATTCATGAAAAGTTTTCTATACTCTGCTAAGAACAGTAGCAGTTGTGTGCTGGAAGTGGGCTCATATCAACTCATGAACTGATTATTAAACATCCAGGAACTTTGGGAGCCTGTTGATCTCACATTGGTAGTTTGAAATCAGCCACAGAGTGAGTATTAACATCACAGATATCTGCAAATGCTACTAATCAACCTTTTCTTTTTTCTCAGGGAGCCAGTTGTTCATAGGCCATTGAAAAGTTTTGGACATCACATTAAAAGAGTTGTTAGCCCTGGCTGGTGTGGTTCACTGGATTTGAGCACCAGCCGTGAACCAAAAAGTTACTGGTTGGATTCCTAGTCAGGGCACATGCCTGGGTTGCAGGCTAGCTCCCAGGAGGGGATGCACGAGAAGCAACATACATTGATATTTCTCTCCCTCTCCCCTTCCCTTCCCTTCCCCTCTGAAGATAAATAAATAAAATCTTTAAAAAATTACTTGATATCATTCATGTAAAACATTAAGCTCCTATTTCATGCTAGGCATCATTCCATGCACTGGCAATGGGGATATAGCAGTAAACAAAATAAAATCCTTGCCCTTAAGAATTTTAAATTCTAAGGATATAAAACAGATTATTTATTTTAAGAAAAACTGTCGTCTCTTTTCTCTTTCTTTCTTTCTTTTTTTTAAGATTTTATTTATTTATCTTTAGAGGGAAAGGGAAGGAGAGAAGGAGAGAAATATCAATGTATGGTTGCCTCTCATGCGTTCCCTGCTGGGAACTGGCCTTGGCCTGCAACCCAGGCATGTGCCCTGACTGGGAATTGAACCGTGATCCTTTGGTTCACAGGCCCACACTCAATCCACTGAGCTACACCAGCCAGGGCTCTTTCTTTCTTTTTAAAAAATATTTCTTTTATTTATTTTTAGAGAGAGGGGAAGGGAGGGAGAAAGAGAGGGAGAGAAACATCAGTGTGTGGTTGCCTTTCACATACCTGCCACCAGGGACCTGGCCCGCAACC
>PVKM010002879.1:0-45470 GCA_004027735.1 Carollia perspicillata
GGACTTGGACAGGCATTTCTCCAAGGAGGACATACAGAAGATTCAGAGACACATGAAAAGATGCTCAATATCGCTAGCCATCAGAGAAATGCAAATTAAAACCACAATGAGATACCACTTGACACCGGTAAGAATGGCCATCATAAACAAAGCAACAAACAACAAGTGTTGGAGAGGTTGTGGAGAAAAGGGAACACTAATTCACTGTTGGTGGGAGTGCAGACTGGTACAACCACTATGGAAAACAGTATGGAATTTTCTTAGAAAACTAAAAATGGAACTGCCTTTTGATCCAGCAATTGCACTGCTGGGACTATTTCCCAAGAACACTGAAACACCATTCCAAAAGAACCTACGCACCCCGATGTTCATAGCAGCACAATTTACAATAGCCAAAGGCTGGAAACAACCTAGGTGCCCATCAGTAAATGATTGGATCAAAAAACTATGGTACATATATACAATGGAATTCTATGTGGCAGAAAGAAAAAAAGAGCTCCTACCCTATGCAACAGCATGGAAGGAACTGGAAAGCTTTATGCTAAGTGAAATAAGCCAGGCAGAAAAGGACAAATTCCATATGATCTCACCTTTAACAGGAACCTAAGCAACTAAACAAACAAGCAAGCAAAATATAGTCAAAGACATTGAAATAGAAAAGGGGATGACAGTCTCCAGAGGGGGCAGGGGAGGGAATTTCAGGGAAAAAGGGAGGGGATTATAGGAACAAGTATAAAGGACACATGGACAAAAACTAAGGGGGGTGGAAAGGGGAGGGAGGTGGGGAGCACTGGGGGAAGGTCTGGGATGGGAATAAAAGACAGAAAACTGTACTGAAAAACAATAAAAAAAAAGTTAAATCATAAAAAAAAAAGAATATGTTAAGGAGTGGGTAATGTTATTAGCATAAGCTCAATATCAAGCGTAATAGCATTGCAGGTCACTGAAGAATTCCTTTTGCACATTCTAGGTAAAAGTTCTAGTACATGATTATGTAATATAAGACAAAAACTGAGTAGAGACACAGCACCAAAATCATATACACATACTGTCAAAAATGATAAGATCAAGCCTGCTGAGAAGCTGAGCAAGGAAGAGCCTATGATGGAAATTGGGGAAACAATTTATATTCCAGGTTGATGAAATGGCCGCCACGCTGAGGGAGCATGCTCTAAAAAAAAAAAAAAAAAAAAAAAATGAGGGCCTACCATGAACTGGCTGCGAATATAACAGTGAACAAAACAAAGAGGTTTAGTGCTCTTAGGGTTGGGGTAAACAAATAATATATTTTACAAGTAAGTGCTTTAAAGTAAATTAGGCAGTTAAGGACATGGGAAAATTGTTATTTTAAACATGGTGGTTAGGGCAGTCTTCTCTGAGGAGAGGACAATTGCGAAGAGTCTTGTATTATGAAAGGAAAGATAAGAAGGAAAATATTCCAGCCTATGTAAAGTGGTATAGGTGGGAACAAGTTTGGTTTGTTGGAAAAATTGTTAAGAAAACAGTGTAGCTGGAGTGTTACTTGAAAATGCAGAAAACAAAAATGGAGAAGAAACGTAGAAACACCCTAAAAACTTGAATAAGGTTGGTTTTCTTTAACTGAGCAAACAAGAGTTACATTCTATGCGACTTATTCCCTAGTTGCCTACAGGCATTACCTTCAAAGGAAGGCCTTCCTTAACTGCCCTTTGACAAATTCCAACGTTATCGTAGTTTCCAACCCTTTCACAATCCTCGCCCCTTTCAAGTATTTCAGAAATGTATGAGAACGCATCTCTGATCACTCTTTGAAATTGCAATTCGTGGCATTTCCTCACCCCCTTCTCCTGCTTTATTCTCTCTCAATATATAGAAAATTGTATGTATAAACATATATGTATATATAATTGCGCATGAGAACTGGTATTTTCGTGTTTTCATTTTCGCCATATCCCCAACATTAGATCTACAACAGTGCCTGACATACAGTTGGCGCCCACTCTTTCTATCTATATACACATATACACACATATATACATACATGCATACACATATATGTGTGTGTCATATAGAGAGAATGGTAGGATGGTGTATGAACTAGTGTGGACTAATTGTGCGAAGCGGACTCAGGTTACACTAATACCACGTTTCTAGCCCTCTGAAAAAACAGGCTTCAAGTAGCTTGAAGGTGACGTGCTTCAGTTCCCAAAATGGGAAAGCAAAGGTTCCCACAATCCTCAGAACGAGAATTTCTCTCCACAATTCAAAATGGCGGAAGAAGGTGGGGCCTGTCCCACGGTGGGCGTCACAGCAACGTTCCTTTTCCAGACCGCGCGGCCCGCCTTGCCGCGTCGTCGACTGCCCCCCTCCTCCCGCCAAGCCTTTTCGTGGAGTCGCCTGAGATTGGCTAATCGGCTAGTGGGGCGGGGCTGCGGGGCCGGGATGGGGCATCATCACTTCCTGTTGTGGGCAGTAGTTTCCTGTCGCTGCTTGGTAACAATGGGGGAGATAATGGCTGCCTGAGCAACGTTTCCCGAGCAGGCGCTGGGGTAGAGGCGGGTCTCAACCAGCGACTCATCGGAGGCGGGCTTGAGAGCGGCGACGAGGGAGGCGCGGAGGAGCCTCAGCGGCGGCGGCCCTTCCGATCAGTCGGATCCCGACAACTAAAACCGAGTAAGTGAAGCCCTGTGGGGACCCTGTGAGAAATGGATGGAGAGCGGGAGTTAGACAGCGAAGAGCTGGCTACCGCTTTTTCTCAAAATGGCCTGAGTGGCCTGTTGTGGCGGAGGTTCAGCGCTCCTTCCGGACCCCAGGCGTCGGTTGGTGAGGGGGGCTCCGTGGCGTAGTCGCCGCTGCCATTTTAGTTGGGTGTATAGTCGACAGGCTCTCTGAAGGGGATAGTGCTGGGTAAGTACTTTCCCTCCTTGACCCCGCTCGCCGCAGCCCGGGCCCTCCAGAGCCTAAAGAATTTGGGGGCGATTTTCGAGTGTTGGCCTCAGGCGTGAGAATCTCTAACCGTTTCAGGATCAGGAGGTTTCCCTCGCTTCTCCCCGCCCCTCTTACACGGTGGGCTTGGGTTTGGGAATGAGGGAAAATCAGACTGCTGTAAGTCAGATGTTGGGAACTCTCGGGCCTTTAGATTTCCCAGGTTTTGCCAAACCCCATTTTGAGCACTTCTGCAGGGCACTATCAATTAGGCGCCCCCTGGGGCCATGATGACATCTTCCCTGAGGATCTGAGGCAAATGTGGTTTACTCCCTCGCTCGAAAAACCCTAGAATATCCTTTACCAGGTATCAGTGCAAATATCCCCTATCCCCAGAAAAGGAGGGAAAAGCCCTTGCGTGTTGGTTGTTTTTCCCTTGGAAAGGGTGGGAATTGGGCCAAATGCTTTTCAAGTTATTTCCCTTCAATCAGCCAACCCCTCCCCCCTCGAAAAATGCCTAAGGGTCTTGGCTTCTGCGGGCGGTACCTGCCACGTACGCCCTAGCTTTAGTAACTAGTATTAACCGGTTGGGCTTCTGCTTCCTGAACACTCAGTCCCTTTTTCCCTTATGCTGATTAATTTCAAGATGGAGGAGACAGCCACGTTCCTTCCCTAGACAGTTTCACCATACTTATTCCACAGGTTAGTCCGGGAATCTGAGGCCTACCAGGCTTGTTAATTAGGTCAGTCTTTAGTTTGGGGGCAACTGGAAGCATTTATGTCAGATTGTCATCCACTATTTCCAAAGCCCCACGATAATTTTTTGTTGGAAATAAGGAGCCTGCATTTCCTGAATGACAATTAACCGCAATATCTTTGGGTGATTGAAGGAAGAAATAAACGCACTACCACTAGTAATTTCTTTGATTCTTCGTGATTAAAGACAAAAGGACTACTCATATCATTCTATCTGGTATATTATGTCCATCCAGGATTTCTTGAGAACAGGCAGGCACGATTATAGTTCCCCAGCATCAAAAAAAAAAGTCGGTTTTCTAAATCGTAAAAATAAAGTATCCAGGAAGACCAATCTAAACACTTTTTAAAATATGACTTTAGGGCCCACTTCTCTGAGTGAAAAGTATTTCATCCTGATGATCTTTTATACTTTTTAGTTTCTGCCTTAGGCCAGGCCACTGCTAGGACTACTTTACAGAGGTAACTGTAATGTGCCAAATAAGTTCTTTAAACTAATTATCTGAATCTGAAAATACTGATCTGATAAAGTAAAGCCTATTTTTAAGCGAGCTTACATTAAAAGTTAGATTGGAAATCTTGTATCTAACATAAGATTCCTGGTTCCTTCTGACCTTAATCTCCCCAAATATCTTTATACTAATAATGAATTAGACTGGGTAGTGGTGTGCATGTGTGCATGTGTTGTGTATGACTAAAGTATATAGGATATGTATTTGTTAAGATGTGTCTGTTTCAAAGAAAATTTATTAAAGAGGAAGAATAATGGATTCTTTTTTTTTCTAGAGCAGAGAGTGAAGAAAACTAAAATCCAGTTTATTGTATTACAATACTATGTCATAACAGTCAGGTAATTTATTTTTTTTGTTGCGTCTCCTGATGATTTATGTATCAAATGCATGCTTTAAAATATTCTGTTTTGCAGGCCCTGTAATTGGATGGGCTTATTTGATATATGTTAGTTGCTGTTGGGCATGCTTCATGATGAGAATGTATTTTGCACTGGTGATTCAAAGGGTAGTGTTTCTGAGTAGCTGGAATTCACTAGTGCTTTATCTGTGAATTTACCTCTTTTAAAATAATGTCTGAAGCTCACCAGTACTTATGTAGAACAGAATGAACAAAGTAGAAATTTGCTGGCTTAAATCATTGTTGGATGGGGTGGGTATAAATAAGTACTATTTATGTGTTCATTGAAGAGCTAAGTAAAATGTCAGTAGACATTTCTTAGAGGAATGTAATCTTACATTATTTTGTGTGTTCTATTTTTTCTCCTTCAAGATCCAAAAAGTCATAATTGATATATAATACTCTAATTGACATTAACTCTTTTCATCATCATCATCATCATCATTAAAGTAGCTGCATAATTTATTGCCCTAGCCAGGATGTTATTAAGAGCAAAAAGGATATTATTAAGAATTATGCCTGGACAACAGGCACAAACAGGATCATCCCAGCCAGACTGGTATGGGTAGTTAGCCTAAGTTCATAACTAACTTGTGTTGAATGCCTATGTGCTAGGTGGGCCCTGTGCTTCAGATGTATGATTTTATAATCATTCACAGCAAACCTTCATAAGGTTGGTAACTATTTTACAGAGGCAACTGAAGATTCTAGAAAGAGATTATTAAGAAATGTGTCCTTAATTAAATAGCTAATAAGTGGTAGAGCCCCCATGTTAACCCAGGTCTGTCTAATGCCTGCAGTCACTAAACTTTTATGCCTCTGAACTTAATTGCTCTCTATTAGATCAGAAATGCAAAGAAAATGAAAGTTGTAATAAAAAATCTATAGGTTATATTGCATCAAGAACTTAACACTTTTAAAGGGAAGCTGCTTTTATGAAGCAGGTGAGACATATTTAGCAATTATCCCCTCCTTTTTTTTTTTTGGACTGTCATGGTTCCTGTTTCAGCTATTACTGTATAATTTGGTAAACGATTTAAAATCAGCAGTGGCTTTATGAACTTTCTTAATTATAAAATGACATTTAGAAATGTTAGGCTGTTTGGATATATTCTTTTAGGTTAGTGACCATGTAGTGAAGCCTTAAGTGACAGTAGGTCAAATGGAATAATAATGTGTGTATTACTTTTTTCATAGCCCTACTGGATTGGGAAACAGAGCAAATCACTGACCAGGCTCCTGTTCTCTTAAGTTACAAATTACAATGTGAAAAGTCCTGTGAAACCCAGACCAATGAGGTGCTAGAATTCTGGGCCACTGTCTTGGTCTGGGACATGTTTTTTCTATTGTCAGTATAATTCCTTAACATTTCTGTATAACACAAAAGATTTCAGAAGGAGCCATTTTACATAATCTCTTGAGGTTTTGATAAGCAGTGTTTTAAAAAAAGCAGTTGTACCTGTGTCTTCTTTTTGCTTATCCTTGAATATGGAAGTCTCCCAGAAAGTCAGGCAGTAATTTTTCTTTTATCAAAGGAAATATCTGTTAGATAAAAGTCTTGGCAGTTCTGAACAATTTAGGGATATATTTATGAACCTGTGGTTTTGTTTCTGAAATATATATAGTTGATATTTAGTTGTAGATTTTCTTGTGTTTTAGTTCTCCAACCCAAAATTTTAATTTCATTAAGTCATAATGGTACCTACATGTGTTGAGACAAATAGCTGTAGACAGTGTGTGCTGTGTGTATAGATTTGTGGACCTCTTGCAATAATTTCATCACTACAGGTTGGGCTTCTGTTACGTTTGCATGGTGATGAGTTTTCTGTAGTGGAAAGGGGATAGTGTGTTCAATGTTTATAACCTTTTGTAGAATGAAAAGTAGTCTCTTTCCTCTTGCTCTCCACTTGCCTATAGGAAGAAAGGAGCTAATTCGATTACAATTTTCATTTCTTATTGACTAAAGTTACTGTTAGTGTCCATTGCATCTAAGTTAACCATTTAATTTATCCAAATTGGGTCTTTTGAGAGTGAAAGAGGACCCTGTTAAGTACGACAGGACAACAGGTGGAGACTGCCACTGTACAAACTGGGGATATAGAGTCTCCATTGTCATTTCCATTTAGAAACACTGGTGCAGGAACTACAGTTGTCAGCATGTTTGGTTCTGTAACACAAAATTGATTTCCTCAAATAATGTAACAGTCGTTTGTGTAGATAATATTTTCCTTTTTGGGCAAGTGATTTTAATTTTAAAAATTGGCTTCACTCTTTTAAAAAGTTAATTTTTGATCGAAAACTCATGTCCTTGAAAATACTACTTGATTTACCAATTATCACCAAAATTGTTAGTAATCAGTGATTTTACATTAATAACTTTTTATCAATACATGAACCTCCTGAGCTTTGTGTCTTTTTTACTTCTTGTGAATACAGTCAAACCTCCGTTCTCAAATGTCTTGGTTCTGGAATAATTTAGTTCTTCAACCAAGTCCATGAAAAAAAAGTCTCAGTCGTCCAACAAAATTTTGGGTCTCGACTCTCTACCTGATAACCTTTTCATGCTGAAACCTGTATGATGAGTCACGTATCTCTCAGGTGACAGACAAATCACTTCAGCCATTTTCCAGAACCAATTAAATTCGAGAACCAAGGTTCCACTGTAATGAGAAGCAAGTCAGAATTGAGTTTGTATGGGTAAGACCAAATTCTAATTTAGTGACTTAGCTCAGTGAAATGGGTAGTCGAAGATTAAATTCTCTGTCTAAAGTACTTGAATGAATTGAAATTTCATCTAATGGCTTCCTTTTAAAACTAACTTGACCCTATGAATTGGCAGCTTTTGGCTTGGTCTCCATCCTTTGATTTGACTTCCTTTTGATCCAACTATTTCACAGGGTTATGGTTGTCAAAACTGTTTGTGAGCTGCAAGTCACTAGACTTCTTGCAAAGAGATTGGACACATGAAGGGCATTTCTGAATCCTGTTGTGGTATTGTTCCTCTCCAGTGATAGAAATAGAATATAAGTGAGGTTAAGCTAGCATTGTCATGCAAATAATATTTTATAATCTCGTATTGCTATAGTATCAGCAGTGCTGGAGCCTTTGGTAGCAACCTCTGGTGGGCCAATACTGGAAATAATCAACAAAATGTGTGGGTGGCAAGAGGTATCACACACTAAGCAAAGACACAGTGAACCATCAACCCTGCACTGATTTTAAAAGGGGAGTGCTTCATATTTCACAAAGGTAAGATAGCCACAAAAAGGGAGATAGAAGTACATGAGTGAAATGGCATTGAGAAAGCATAGCCTTTAAGTTTATGTCCCAGTTATTCACGTTTCTTACTGTCTTATTCATAGTCATGGGTTCACAGAACTGGAAGGTACTTCATAAATAGTTTAACTCAGTACTCTAATACTGATGGGGATCCTGAGGTGCAAGTGGTTAAATGAATTGGCCAAATTTATGTAACTAGTTAATGTTATATCCAAGGCAAGAATCCAGTATCTCCTGTGGATTTTTTTTTTTTCTTTTCACAGAGTTAACCACCCTGCTACTCACAGAATAAAAAAAAAAAAAACTACCTGGTTGTTTTCAACCTTTTATTTGTCTGTTACAAACACCATAAAATTTTAAATAAACATCCTGTATATGAGTACTTTCCAACACTTTTGGTGCCTACATATGTGATGGTACATTATGTCCTGACCTCAAATTCAGCAGTTCTTTGCGACTTGATTTTTTTAACTGCAATATTTCTTATTTTGGTGATGGTGTTACCGAGCTAACATTTTCTTTACTGACGAGGCTAGCATACCATTAATTTACATCTACTCTATGAGATTCTTACTCCTGTGAAGTTTGCGGGTGATCTGAGAAATAGAAACTCTTTTCTTAAATATTGTTACATCTATTGGGTGCATGTGCATTTGTGCAGGACTAAGGTTAAGCCATAATGTCCCAGCTAGTCGTGATCTTGAACCTGTGTACCCGATAGATGTAATGGTATTTCAGAAAAGAGTTTGTATCTTACACATCAGCCACCTCCTCGGGGAAGCTCTGTTGCATACAGAATAATGCCTGTCCTTCTCTTTTCAGTGACACATTTTTATGTTGATACATATGTGCCTTTTTTTTAAATAAGCATATTCTGCTTGAGAACACTATTAAGCTTAGAACTTGTATGAACATGTGCAAAAAAATGCTCAACATACTTTAGTAGTTGGTCGATATTGGGTTACCTTGATTCCTCCCTCCCTTTTTGTTTTGAAGACATTATTTCTTCCAGACTTAATGGATGTGGCTTATTTTTAAATTCATACCCAAGCAAGAATTTGAATTTCAAAATTCAGTTTTGTAAAGTCTGTTGTTTTCTTATTAGTATAGTTTGTCCCTTAAGTCTCCGTAATTGGATGCTATGATGCAGTATGTCCATTGAATACAACGTGTGTGCTTATACTTAGCACCAGGTCTCCTAACGTGCTAGTACTGATCAAAATGTTTTAAGTGACTTGTCACCCTAACATCATAAAGAATTACATTTTTTAAGCATTGGTAAGCATGGATCAGGAGAATTAAATGGAATACTTTTTGGAAGTGGTCAGAAACATAGTCTGAATGATTTGTGTTAATACATGATAGTAATTGTAGAAGCAATGGAGATCGCTAGCAGTGCTTTAACATTCTCAAGTTGAATAAATTGTGTTTTAAAGTCCCTAATTACAGTTAATAAATCTCAGGCTTAGTTTTCTTCCTGGCTTTTTCTCCTCAGAATTAAATTTACCTGACACAATCATACATTTAGTGCCAGTAGTTTTTGAAGTGACTGGGCAAAATTTCTAATTTGGCTGTTTGTTTCCAGGAGTGGATTTGTGTATGTTGGCACAAACTATGATGACAGAGATAAAGTTAATAAAATATGCTATTTATCCAAGGGACAGTTGTATTTAAAACAAATATACTGAAAGTTGACTGATTTAAACGTTAAGTCCTGCTAGGTTTATACTGCTTATAAAGGTGTTTGTCATTTTGGAAATTTTTATACCATGAGTTAACCTGGTATAAAAAGCTCATATGGAGATTGGATATCTTAGAAATGCCTATTGAGGTAGAAGGAATGTATTTTCAAGTGTATATATAGTCTTGGGATATATTGGGAGGCAGTTGTCCATTTAGTGGAAAGTTGACTGAATATGGAATCAGGACACCTGGATTTAATTACTGGCTCTTTCCCCTTACTAGCCACATGGCCTTTGGTAAATCACTTCCTCTCTTTGCTTCTGTTTCTTATCTGTAAAATAGAGGTAATGAGACCTACTTCATAGGAATGTTGTGAGGGTTAAATAAAGTACAGGTATAGGTAAAGGGGCTGAGTAAATAAAGTGGTGGGTATTGCTTATTACTAGTGGGGAAAAGCTAAGTGATTTAAGAACATTTATATATTTTTCCTCTTAAGTTCTATTGGTTTTTCATAGAAATAGTTAAGTATAAATGTGGCCGATGCTGATTATATATGCAAATCAAATTTCATGCACATGAATAGCATAACTGAGAGTAAGATGACAAATAGATTTAAATGCCTCTCTTTTATGATGATAGGAGCCCAGGGGTGTGTGGGGATTCTTTTTATCTTACTAGTTGAACTGGAAGTGTACCACAATGTTGTTGATCAGAGTAGACTCTAGAGACTGATGTTGTTAACATAATTCTTCATTAATATTTTTACACCAAAATGGACAGAGATGTATGTGATCGTTTAGACTGTGGCCCCCGACATCTTTGGCACAGTGCTTTAACCTTTTAACATTTTAGTGTTCCTTTTCACTTAACAAACACCAGTGACATTACATCTACCAGGGGCTGAACTTATGGTTTAGTGCTATTATGTTTTTCCATTATATGCTACTTAAGTGGTAAAAGAACTGCTTAAAATGAGACCAGGCTCATTGGGTATGTGTAAGACTATTTTACAAGGCATCTGAGGGCATTGCTTATGTTCAGGATTTCCTTCTCTTTCAAAATGCACAACTGAAGCAATATAAAACTTATTTTTCATTTAACACAACTCTTGTTCTGGTAGAACTGCATTTCACTTTAACCATTGCTAATTTAGCATCCAGTTTGAGCTGTGCTGTGAGGATAAAATGCACATCAGATTTCAGAGACTTAGTATCAAAAAAAAAAGAATGTAAAATACTTCACTAATTTATATATTGATAGCATGCTGAAATGATGTTTTTTGTTATGTTAGATAAATATATATTAATAACATTAATGTTTAAAATATGAAAGACTATATTAGGCGCTGAAGGGGGAATGAAATGGGGAGAGCCTAAGAAGGGGCTGAGGGAACAGCATCAGTAGAAATGTGAAGGTATTGGGTTGGCCAAAAAGTTGGCATCATTTTTTCTGTACAATGGCTCTTAATAGTGCTTAGTTGTCTTTGACTTCATTCAAAACAATTTTGTTAGATTGTATTGTGACAGCTGTCATATCAGTGTGCATTTTTTTTAAAAAAATCAAAATCAGTGAATTTTTGTACAGCCGTTTTAATATTGAAAATGGAAGAAAATACACAACATTTTTGGCATATTTATGTTTTATTATTTCAAGAAAGGTAAAAATGCAACTGAAATGCAAAAAAAAACGATTTGTTCAAGGTATGGAGAAGCTGCTGTGACTGATAGAATGTGTCAAAAGTGGTTTGCAAAGTTCCTTGTACTATTGGCATTTTGACCAAATAATTCTTTGCTGTGTTATGTATCAGAAGATGTTTAGCAGCACCCCTGGCCTCTACCCACAAGAAGCCAATAGCAGGAGATAGCCAACATACTCAAAATATCCAAATCAATAAAGTTATTGGTGAAAATGAAAAATGTGTCTTTTATTTTACAGGAGAAAACATAATGGACCTTTTGACCAACCCAATAATAAGGCGCAGGTTTGTTGGCAGGAGATGAGGCGACATAAGTGCATTGGTTTGTCAAGAAAGTGTCCTAACAAAATTCTGTCATTGGAATATGTAGCTTACTATGACCTATAGGCCCAGAATTGAAAACCAAGAGACATCTAGTCTTAATGACTTTTTAGTTTAAGGGGTTTTTTGAAAACAGTCTTTTCGAACTTCTACTTAATAAGGAATCCTCTCTTTAATATAAAGTCTCTGCTTGAATATTTCCAGAAATGGGTAGTTTGCTTGCTTCAAGATGCTGATTGCATCTCCACTTTGGGACAGTTTCACTAGTTAAGCTATTAAAAGAAGGAATTAAATTGTATTAAAAGAAGGAATTATATGCTTCCATATTTCTTCAGCTGTTGGCCCTAGTTTAACCCTGTGCTTTCACTCTTTCATGTTATAACTCTAAATATTTGAAGATGGTAATGATGTGCATTTTTAATATTGTCTTCAAACTAGATATTAAACACTGGTCTGAGAAAGCAACATGTGACTATGTTAGGTTTCATAGGCAGCCAGGTCAAACAGGCTTTTTATTTAGCTTTTGTTAACTAAAAACTTTAGATCCTATTCATTTAAACTTCCAGGACAGCTTTTTCCCCTCCTCTGTATGGGGGGATTTTAGCTGCATAACCCTTAGTAAAATGTTGAAGGTAACATTGCTCTGTAATCTTTGAGGGTGGTAGTCAATAATGTGAAACTGTAAGTCTTAAACTATTATCCTCAAGGTCCTTGCTACTCAAACTGATCCAAGAATCAGCCACTTCACTTGGAGGCTTATTTAAAATGCAGATTCTCAAGCCCCATTCCCAGCCTACTGAATTAGAATCTACATTTTAAAGATAGCATAAGAAACCTTCCCAGTCTCATTACAGAAACCAAACCTAGAGTAAGTAATCAGTGGTATTGTCTTGAAGTCCCTGTTATAAAGAGGTTCTCAACTCTGACTGCACAATAGAATTACCTGTGAACTTTTTAAGTATTGCTGTGGGCAAACCCCGGAGTAGGCTCCTCAGGTGATCCTATTGTGCAAACCAAGGTTAAGAACCATCCCTTTGTAAAGCATATGAGGTTAATTTGGCAGTGATCCTTACTTCTGGTGAACATACTTTCTTTCATGGGTTTGCAGTGTATCTGACAGTATACTGCTGAATTTTCCCTTAGGTTTACCATCAGGTGTTTGCTTGCTATAGTTTGTAGGCTTCACTTTCTTTGAAGATTGGATCATTTTAAAATCTAGTATTTTAGTATTCTATTTTCTGTCATTTCTCAAAGCTTATCATTAGAGGTTTTGCAGTTTGGACTTCTGGTTCTCTCTTTGAAAAGTTTGTTTTTTTACAAATTTCCAGTTGCAGGGTGCTTTTTCTTATTGAATAAAATAGAAAATAGACGTTGAGAGCTTCTACCCTACATCTTCTGTTACTTTATCAACACACACACCACCACCACCACCCCGCATACTCAGTACAAGACCCCTTACTTGTTTTAGATACTGTTTTGCAAAGTTTTTTTAAAAATCTGTCATATTTTTCCAGGCTTCTGTTCTTACGGGCTTTAACTGCCATGAAGCTATTAAGACTTTGTGCCAGTCCTATAACAGTCATTGATACATGAGTTTTCTGTTACCTTTGGTTCATGTCCTTTAACTGTCAGACGTTTTCTGCCATGTTTGAAATATTTGTTTTTAGAGCCTTTCCACCCTACTAAGTTGTATTTTTTATAAATTAATTTCAGAGCTCATTGATCCTTCACAAGTGGATTTCATCCTAACTTTCATATTATTAGCATTCAAAATATTAACTGCTTGAGTACATTAGCCAAATGTTACTGTGGTTTTCTTTGATTTGGGGAATTGCAGCTGAAGTACTTTTTCCTTTGTGCTTTTCCATATTTTTAAAATTAGCTGCTTACTATTACCAATACCTAATTGTATTACTTAGCTACATGTGGGAAAATGTGGTTTCCTTTTGTTACTTTTTTTTATTGCCTGGCCCATGTAACTTTTATGAGTGTTTTATTTAAGTGGTCTTAAATTCCAGTTTTCTTAAAGTTTCAAGTTAGGATAAAAAAGAACATCTTCCAGAAATTTCTATAGTTTAGGTTTACCAAAATTAAGGATTTTTGCCCTGGAAGATGTAACTCAGTTGGTTGGACATTGTCCTGCAAACCAAAAGGTCATGGGTTTGATTCCCCGTCGGGACACATGCCCAGGTTGCAGTTCCAGTTCGGTCCTATTTGGGTCCGTTGCATGCGAAAGGCACCCAGTTACTATTTCTCTCCTCTTTCTCCCTCCCTTCCCCTCTCTCTAAAATCAATAAGCTCTCCTTGGGTGAGGATAAAAAATAAGGATTCTTAGTTACGAGTTCAGGAAGCTCTTTCCAAAAATATTAAGGTTACCTTCCCAACCCCTTCCTTGATGCCTCCATCTTTGTTTAAACAATGACAGGATAGTTCTAAGAATAATGATCTAGGAAAACAGTGGAGATCTGGATGTGCCTGTGTCTGGACTAAAATTCATTTAGCCTCTGCAGACAGATAGAGAGGCCTTTTTAGTTTATGAAATGTTTATTTTTATTTTTCTATTTAGTATTAATTTGTGAACATCCGGGTGCTTCATGTGTTATGTGTGAGATTAAATCTTAGTGCCAGTATAGATCACCTCTTTTCCACAAGTCAGATTATCATATGTTCTTAGTATTAACTTTTTAATTTTGTTAATGTGAACTTAAGATCAATCTGAAGTTGGATAGAAAAAAAAATACAGAATGAAATTTTTTGTTTGGAGTCTTTAGATTGTTTACTACCAGTTCCTTGAGAGTGTGTGGAAATCTGCTAATATAGCGACTTCCTAAGGTGCATAAGTAGTGAATGATAATTAAGAATTTTTGGCTAGTTTTGTGAAGGGCTTGTCAAACTTTTTTTGTAAAAGGCCAGAAAGGAATTTTTTTTTTTTGCTTTGCTGATCAAAAAGCAAAATGGAGCATATTATATAGTTATTCATATAAAATGAGAGAAGCCAAATTTCCACCAAGTTTTGGTAAAACTGAAAATGTAAAAGAAATAAAGTGCAATTTTTTTCAAGTGTTTTATTATAAAATGCAGTTCTAATGCTGAGTTTATAGTAGAAATAAATGTTAATAGAGAAAGTTCAGAATGGATATTTCCCCCAAAATAAAGATTTTGGGAAACAAGTATATAGAATTCTAAAAAACTTACTATTCTAATCAACAAAAGCAATGATTCACACCTTTTCCAGGGGCAACTTAGAAATAAATCAAGAAGACATCTTTGATTTTTAAGATCCATATAAATTATGCTGAACTCCAAGAAGGAGGGGGGCAAATGTATGAGTTACACATCCACAGTCACATGCATCAGAAATTAGGATGAAGCCCCTTTGAAAAGCACTCATTGGGCCTTTCACTAATGACCCACTGAGCCGTCAAGAAAGGGCAAAGTAAAAACACTGCCTTTGGGTGAAGTGGCAGCATGTCGTGTTGTTTCGCTTCAATCGGTGGTGTGACAAGGGGTTAAAAAAAAAAAGAAATTAGGATGATGTTTTGTAATACATGTCTACTAATGAGAAGAATGGCATTCTTTGGGTGGGGGGGAATAACATTTTGCTTAATTAGGGCTAAACATATTCCTTGTCATCAAAATCATTTGCAGATGTTCATCTAGCACTACTCACTTAAAATGAGCTCTTCCATATTTCATTTTTGGAAATGTCCTTTCATACATACAGGTATTGCCATCTAATTAATCCACAAGCATGTAATTTTAATTAAGCATATTCATCCCTTAGAAGGCATTTATAGAATTCTTTTAGATTCTTCTCTTGATATATTTACCTTTTAGTATATCCTTACACTGCAGGATTATTATTTTCAATGGAAGGTTAGGTGGAAGTTCCTCAGTTACATAGGTAAATGGATTTTGAAATAAGGAAATTTTCTTTTTACTTGCACAGAGCTCCAAAAATCCTTCTGGAACTGTAGTTTGTACTCAGAAAATACATCTGCTCCAAATTTGTATGGGAATGCAGCTCTCATTGATAGCACAAGGAGTGCATAAAGCAGCTTGACATTGTGATTCCAGTGTTAGTTATTGTTGAAATGACTTTACTGCAGGTTAAGTGTTACATATAAACACTGTTTTGCCTGTAATTTTAGGTTGAATTCATTAAGAAACATTATGAAGTCTGTAGCAAAAGCTAATTTCCCAAGTCATTTATTTTTCTGTAATGGTAATTGAGGGTGGTTCTTCTCATTCAGAAAAAAATTCAATCTTGGACCTGGGAATAAGAAATCACAATAAAACTTTACCAGTGCTAAGCCATTAAAATGACCAAGTAGTAGAGCAACACAGGATATTTAGTTTTTATTTCTGACCAAAATTCTCAGAACTGATGATGGAGAAGTCCACATTAATGAAGTTCATCATTGACACCACCAGTTCAATAGTATGGATTGAAATATTTTTCTGCAAACTCCCTATTGATGAACAGTATAATCAATAACCACAGACTTTAAACACCTTACATTTTCACAAGCTTTATAAATTCCAATTAGGTCTTTTTCTGCTGTACACATTTTGCCACTGTTTTAGTTGTGATACATCTTAGCAAATTCCACTTCCAGGTTGTGCTGAATTAGTGTTTTCCCAACTTTGAAAGCATTATTACCTGTAGTTACCCCATGCAGATTCCTAGAGGCTACTTATGTGGCTCAAACTTCTTGAATAATCAGCACTTGACTCCATGAATAAACAACAGTGAATATAGTGGATAGTATTAGGTACATTTGTGGATTCATTATGAGCCAAGGAAAACCACTTAAAATCATTTGCTGCCTTGTATCTCAATTGATTGTTGACATATCCCAATATCCTCAACTTTTTAAGCAACTGTAATCAAAACACTAATAATCTTAAACAAGTTTATTTTCTCTGGACACATTTCTTTAACTTATACAATCAGGTGCAATTGAACTGACCATCAGTAAATAATTTTCCTTAGCCAACAAATGAGCCAATGGAAACTTACTGTGAAGCCTCATTTTTTTGTTTTGTGATTAGATATTTCATTTTAATTTTTCTAATTTTTCAAACCATACCTTTTTTCTTTTTTTTTCACATTTTTATTGTTCAAATACAGTTGTCCTCATCCACCCCAGCCATCCCCACCTCCCACCCCCCTTATATACCTTTATTTTGAATTAGGAATATTGTGATGAATACTTAGTCTGATAATAGCAATGTATATTTTATTATTTTATCACAGTTGTAGTGCTGCTGTTGCATAATAAACAGTTACCATCTAATCTGGTAATAAAATAATCCACACTCCTCTATACCTTTAAGGGTGACATTCAAAGTTCACCTTCTCTTGATTTGACATGATGAGTGTGCACCTTTAATTTTTTAAGTGCCATAGTATAGTGATGTACATGGCACTTGAAATGCTGTCAAAGTATAATTGCATCACTGCAGTTTACAGTGCACAGATCACCATTGCAAAGCAGTGAGAGTGCCACATAGTCTCTCACAACTACTCAATTCTGTCATAGCATGAAAGCCATAGACAGTCTACAAACAAATGTGTATAACTATTCCAATAAAATGATTAACGCTGAAATTTGAATTTCATATAATCTTCACACATGACAAAAAAATTCTCTCCTTAAAAAAAAAAAACATTTAAAAGTGTAAAAACCATTCTTGGGTCTCAAGAAGAAAAAATAGGCACCAGTATTTAATTTGGCCCATGGGCCATAGTTACCCAGCCCCCGACCTAGTCTTTTCCTAGTATTACAGGGCTTTTGGGGAGTTTTTGTGTTAGGAAATTTCATATGAAATCTTAAAATCCACATCTTGAACTGCATTCTGGATTTTCACATAATTGAAACTGTTCCGTACATAGAATACATCCTGACTTGTGTTTTCAAGATTGATCTCCTTTCTCCTTTTAGATAATTTTCCACTTGTTCATCAAGATGGAAAGCTCAGATTCGAACGATAAAGGAAGTGGCGATCAGTCTGCAGCACAGCGCAGAAGTCAGATGGACCGATTGGATCGGGAAGAAGCTTTCTATCAATTTGTAAATAACCTGAGTGAAGAAGATTATAGGCTTATGAGGGATAACAATTTGCTAGGCACCCCAGGTATGCAGTATGTAGTTTAAGAATTTATATATGTAATTGCCGGTCTTTAAAAAATAGCCTGTTTTGAAAATCGGTTTCCTTAGCCATTATCAAGTTGATTTTAATGCAGGGATATAGAATGACATTTACTGCTGTATTTGTTACCTGATTCTGTTGACTCACATTTGGAATCATCCTATATCACGTTTTTAGTTATGGATTGTATTTTGAATTATAGTGAGCTGATTTGAAAGGAGAGGAGCTGAACAGGTTTTTGTTAGCTTATTTAACTTACTAGAGATGAGTAAGTGTGGAAGAGCTAATGGGAACTTGAGTTCCCGGGACAGACTTAACTCTTTTGTGATCTCTGATTCACTGAATATGCCCTAGTCATAATCCTCCAGAGCTAGCCTTGGGTAAAATTATCAATTATTCAGAACTTTGTGTTTGGTTATTCTTTTTTTGTCCAGTTAGGTCTCACTTGACCCTAACCCTATCTCCCATCATCTGCGTTTCTGTTTAATTTTACTAATCTTTGAGTGATTGTGGAAATTGTAAAAGGTCAGGTGTTAGTTAATGAAAGGAAGTGCATTTTAAATTAACAGTACCAAATATGAATCAGAATGTCTGACTTGGCCTTCTGAGTCTGCCATTTATTAACATGTCAGTCTCTCATTCAGTCTTGGTTTCCTTGTTTTAAAACACAGATAGTAATATCTACCTCCCTGAGTTGCCATTTTAAAGAATGAGGTGTTATATGCAAACGTATTTAGTAAACTAGAAAACTTGTACAAATATAAGTTGTAATGTCATGATCCCAAAGAAATGAATTTTACTCAGGTTCCCTACTCCTTGGTTTTCATCTCCAATGGGTAAGAGTCATTGGTTTTTATTTGTAATTTGCCAAATATTTTAAAACCATTTTCAGGTGAGAGTACTGAGGAAGAATTGCTGAGAAGACTACAACAAATTAAAGAAGGCCCACCACCACAAAGCTCAGATGACAATAGAGGTATATTTTGCTTTGCAAGGTGTGGGTAGAGAATGGAATGGTTAAAGAATTTCCTAACAGTAAATGTCAGCCAGAGATTATGCAGAAATGGCATAAATTAATTTGGTGCTAAGTAACTGCTCATAAAAAAGGGAAATGACATTTTCTTGACACTTGGTAAGAATGTGAATATGGTTTTTTTTTCTGCTTCACCTATCAATTGTTTGTGTTAATTGGGACATAGTGAGAAATGGCCTATTTAAATGTGATTTTTTTCTTCATGATTTTCCACATCTGTTGAAATTTCTTTCTACCTACTGGATTATTCCTTCCTAATAAACATGTGAGTTCCTCACAAGCATAAAGAAATGCTACCTCCTCTAATGTGCATTTCTTGCCCCTTATGGGACATTGGCAATGCCTGGAGGCATTTTTGGTTGTCGTGGCTAGGAGTTTGTTATTGGCATCTAGTAGGTGGAACCAGGGATGCAGCTACACATCCTAACATTTTGATGTTTCTCTCCCAATGTGAAGTAGAGAATTTCACTATGTAACCTAAGAGGCTCTAATAGTCTGGCCTTCAATGTGCCATTATATGTACTGTGTGCTAGGTTCAGACTATTCATTTGGTCTGATCTCCAGTTTCATGTTATTTTAAAATCCTGGTAACATGATAAAGTACTCTAATACTTTTAAACCTGTAAACTTTGTTAATATATTTATGCAGCGGCTACAGCAGGCTTATATTTTAAAACTTCCTATATTATCAAAGGCACTTAAACCAAGAGCCTAGAAAAAATGTTACAAACTAATGAAAACTTGACAAAAATGTAATTTGCACTAAAATACTAGTCCTATACCTTAACTGGTGTTTACCTTGTTTGATTACAAGAGGGTTTTGACAGTGGGCTGGAAAACATTGTCTTCTGACTGTCCATAGTGGCATGTTAGGCCCTTTTTATATGATGAAGCACTGAAAGTCGATTTCTTCCAGATTCCCTTTAAGAAAATTCTCTAAATTTTTTTTGAGATTAGCTTGCTCTTTGAAAATGAAATTGAAAGTCTTCTGCTTTTACTTGTGAGTCTATACAGTATCATTTCTAAAAATCTGTGAATGTGAAATCTGTTCGAATCTTTGTTCTTGTTTTCCTAATACAGACTTTCAGAGCACTATTCTGTGATTGTCCTAACTTTAGCAGTTCTTTTTTCTCCCCTTCTCCCTCTTTTTTCAACAGGTGGAGGAGAAGCTTCAGATGACGTGTCTAATGGTGACTCTATAATAGACTGGCTTAACTCTGTCCGACAAACTGGAAATACGACAAGAAGTGGGCAAAGAGGGAACCAATCTTGGAGAGCAGTGAGCCGGACTAATCCAAACAGTGGTGATTTCAGATTCAGTTTAGAAATCAATGTTAACCGTAATAATGGGAGTCAAAATCCAGAGAACGAAAATGAGCCATCTGCAAGGCGTTCTAGTGGAGAAAGCTTGGACAACAACAGCCAGAGGCAAGTGGAAAATCCACGATCTGAGTCAACATCTGCAAGGCCATCCAGATCAGAACGAAATTCAACTGAAGTGGTAACAGCAGAAGCCCCACCTACTAGAGGTCAGAGAAGAGCAAGAAGCAGGAGCCCAGACCATCGGAGAACCCGAGCAAGAGCTGAAAGAAGTAGGTCACCTCTGCATCCCATGAGTGAAATTCCACGAAGATCTCATAGTATCTCATCTCAGACTTTTGAGCATCCTTTGGTAAATGAGACTGAGGGAAGTTCCAGAACCCGGCACCATGTGACACTGAGACAGCAAATAAGTGGACCTGACTTGCTAAGTAGAGGTCTTTTTGCAGCTTCGGGCATAAGAAATGCCTCACAAGGAGCAGGTTCTTCAGACACAACTGGCAATGGTGAATCTACAGGATCAGGACAGAGACCTCCAACCATAGTCCTTGATCTTCAAGTAAGAAGAGTTCGTCCTGGAGAATATCGGCAGAGAGATAGCATAGCCAGCAGAACTCGGTCAAGGTCTCAGACGCCAAACAACACCGTCACTTATGAAAGTGAACGAGGAGGGTTTAGGCGTACATTTTCACGTTCTGAGCGGGCAGGTGTGAGAACCTATGTCAGTACCATCAGAATTCCAATTCGTAGAATCTTAAATACTGGTTTAAGTGAGACAACATCTGTTGCAATTCAGACCATGTTAAGACAAATTATGACAGGCTTTGGTGAATTAAGCTACTTTATGTACAGTGATAGTGATTCAGAGCCTAGTGGCTCAGTCTCAAGTCAGAGCGTGGAAAGGGCAGAGTCACGGAATGGAAGAGCGGGTTCTGGTGGTGGTGGTAGCAGCTCTGGTTCCAGTTCGAGCTCCAGTTTAAGTTCCAGTTCCAGTCCTAGTTCCAGTTCCAATGGAGAAAGTTCAGAGACTAACTCAGAGGTCTTCGAAGGTAGTAATGAAGGAAGCTCATCATCAGGCTCCTCAGGTGCCAGGCGAGAGGGTCGACACAGGGCCCCAGTAGCATTCGATGAAAGTGGCTCTTTGCCCTTCCTTAGTCTGGCTCAGTTTTTCCTCTTAAATGAGGATGATGATGACCAACCTAGAGGACTCACCAAAGAACAGATTGACAACTTGGCAATGAGAAGTTTTGGTGAAAATGATGCATTGAAAACCTGCAGTGTTTGCATTACAGAATATACAGAAGGCAACAAACTTCGTAAACTACCTTGCTCCCATGAGTATCATGTCCACTGCATTGATCGCTGGTTATCTGAAAATTCTACTTGTCCTATTTGTCGCAGGGCCGTCTTGGCTACTGGTAACAGAGAAAGTGTTGTGTAATTAAGATCTGAGCTCTCAGCTACGTACCTGGTATAGTGATGGGCAAACAGGAATCACTTGCTTCATGTCCACTTTTTGAGTGGTGCTGAAATGAAAAGTTGCAACCTGACTGAGTCATTGCCTTCTGAATAAACCACCATCTTTTCTCCAATTTCTGTCCCAGGATAAAAGGAAATATTGAAAAAAAGCAACGTTTTAGGACATACAATCTGATCTCAATATCAGTAACTTATATTACTGATTTATTGTATATGTTTATCAGTTTCTCTTTTGTTATTTTAAAAGATCTGCCTTAGCAATGGCTCTTATCTGCATCAAGTTTCCCATGCCATAGGAGAGAGGGGCTAAGAAAATTATCGGTTTAGACTAAGTTACAGTATGTGTTTCATAAGTGATTGCTTAAAGCTATACCATTCCCAGTTATTAGTTGGCACAAATTCAGCTCCATGCTGAATATCATTTGTTCACCTTTCACGCAAGGTGATACTGGACATGTCAGTGTAAATAACACTAAGGTTAGATCTTCTAAGTGTATAACTGTCTCCTAAGCCCACCACTGTGGCACACTTTAGAGTGAGTTTATAGTTTAATTGAGATATTTATCTTGTGGAAATATTAAAAAAGCCTATGCTTGTGTAAGTGAAAAAAATCACATTCATTTGTTTAAAAATGTAAAGCTATTTTGTAGAGGCTCAGTACTTTTCCAATGCACTGTTGTAATAATGCATAAAAAATTGTAAAGTACCATGCATAGAAATGAAAGAAAAAATGCTTTTTGTGAGCCAACATAGTAAAAAAAAAACACACCAAACAAAGTACAAAGCTGCTTTTGTAAGTGTGTACATGTCAAGAGCAAGACATATCTATAATATTTAATGTATGTGAACAGCTACTGTGACATGCAAAGGAAAGGTCAGGGTGCAGAATTGAGCTGCACTGAAGACCAATGGAGAGTGTGTACTTTAACTTGGATTTAGGCAGGAAATGAAAGACTGGAGGAGAAAAGAAAACTACTCTGGAAGAATTTTTAAATTTTTCATGAAGACCGTAATCATACTGATTTCTTATGGTGAGATCTTTGACACAGTGTTCTACTTGAGCAGATGAAGTATATCAACAACTCTGGCAGAGCTTTGGTTTAAGAAAAACCACTACCACCTAGCACAAGTTACATTGTTTTGACAAGTCTGCTCCTCAAAGAAGAAGGTGGAGGAAGGAGACCATAAACCACTTTTAACATAGGAATTGGTACAGATGTGTGTACTAATAGGAAAGTCTCGAATTTGCATTGTTTTCGAGATTTGTCATTGAAGGTACCAGTGCACACTTGTTAATACTTCATTACTATATCTCTAACATAGACTTAACACTTCACATTTAAAGACCAGTTGAATAATTAAGAGATTTTTATCCTTTGTAGAAAGTGAGTTGTGTTGGTTTATTTGAAATTCAAAATTATAATTGTGCTGCCCATGTTTGAAGATGAGACCGCTATGGTTTGTGGGCCATGCACTTTATGTTGTTTCCTTAGTAGTAAAACAGGTTTGTGAAGAACCTCAGTACTCTGGCTGAATTTCTCTTTTGAGGTTGGCTGGGATTAGGATTAGTATGATGGTGGAGGACTGTTGTTTGTTTTTCTGGGAAAAGCTTATGGGTCCAAAGAGGAATTGGACACATCCTTGGCCTTTAAAAAAGTGAGCTGATGAGCCAGGCATAATCAGCTACTTAACAAAATAAACAAGTCTGCTTTAGGAACTATCTGGTTACCTTAACTGCTATCAAATTAGCTGTAAAGCTCACACTTTGTCATGTTTTCCTCTCACTTTCAATCCTACCTAAGTATCAAGGAAATTAACTTGTAAATATGGTAGTTGTTTGCTAAGGATATGTACTGCTCTTGCAAGGAAATAATGTTGAAACAAAGCTTCACTTATTTTTTTTAATATAAGCAGAATCACTGTTTATGGCGCTTATATAATACATTTTATCTTTTTAAAAAATTGTCCATGTAATAGTCAGGATTCCTTTATATTTGTGAGCCTCCTTGTCTTTTTCTAAGGGTGTAATCTATGGTTTTCAGATCTGCAGGGTAGTCCTGATTGGCTAAAAACAACCCCATTTTCTTCTTGGTACAAAGTGTCTCATTACTCTGGGGATGTTCATTTTATATATAGTTTAAAAACAACTGCAGCTCATTCTAAGCATAAAAATTATTGACAACAGGTACCTCCCTAACCTCCCAAGATGTATTACTCATTTGTGAAGTATTAAAGTATGAAGTAACTCATGCAGAATCTGGTTATGAATGTAGATATTGAACCTATTCATAAACACTGGAAATAGGATTTTAAGTTTTTAGCCCTCGGTAGAATGCACATATTGGGCATGTGCATGTGGACACCTTTTTCAATAGCACTCATTAATTTCCATTGGATTGTGTAGAATGGATACAAATGTTTTAGTAGAATTTGCTACTTATTTTTTTTTTTTTGCAAGATCCATGACTAATATATGCTTACTAGTGGACTTTGAAGACAAGGTCATTTATAGGTGTCAGATGAACAATGAAGAAGAAAGATCTTTTCCCACCAGCATCCAAACACCTATTCCCTTGAGGAAGCATTTTCTTGCAAAAGACTTTACATTTTGTTTTATATCTTTGCACTTTTTCTTTATTAAAGAAATGTTCTGTCCTGGAACTTCATGCAGTAATAGAAACAATAAAAAAACAATGTTGGGAGTTTACATTGTTCAAAGCATAGGGAAAAGTACTAAAAAACGAATATCCTTGAATATTTCAGATATTTTTAAAAATTCACTTACTAATCTGAAACATTTGAGGTGTTTTGTTTACCTCCAAGCAGCTGACAAGGTTGTGATTTATTAGTACTAAGTCAAAATTGAACAAGTTAGGTTTAAAGTTTTCAGACTTTGTAGCAACACTAGAAGATGAGCCATGTTATTAATTTGGAATATTTGCTCTGAAAAGAACACATTAGTTATACCTCAGTGGTGTTAATGGTTAATGGAGGTGGGGATTGAGAAAAGTGTTCACGTTAGTATCAGCGTGTAGGGAATAATTGTACAGTTAACAACAAAAATATTTACCATCATGTTACATATGTTAAATCTCTGAAAACACGATCATAGGAAACTGGTTATCTTTAAGTGTTACCTCAAGTAATTTTTCCCCTGGGAAAATATGTCCTTTCTGTGCCAAGTATTCTCTCTTAGTGTCAGTGTCTCAAATTATATTTATGAAGCGTTATCAAGAACGCTTAATAATTAACCACCTGCTTCCCAAGTGCCCATAATATGAAATGAGTCAAGCATCAGCCATGACTGTTCAGTCAGTTCCCAAAATGCCCATGTGATAGGGAGGTGAATGTTGCAAAACACCTCAAAAGGCCATTTTTACAGCTTGCTAGAATACAGTGGCACCTTGTAGTTGCTGATACTTTTAAAGATGGAGGATATTTTTAATTCCCCCCATTTCTTTGTTCTTTTGTGAAGGAACGGTATTTGTAAATTGCCTTATTTGAATTTTTAAGTTTTATCTTACTGGCTTTCCTGTCAAATTTATTACCAACATTAAGTACTTAGAAGCCATGTTTGCAGGGCACTTTTATTCTTGTCTTATAAGACTATGCTGATTGCTACTTTCTAAAGTATTCTATATCTTAGTAATGCAAGAGATTGATAAGGCACATGTTAAAGTGCCAGGCATTTTCTTCCTTAGTAGAATTTTTCAGGATGTTTAATATTCACTAAGTGTTGTAATTCATTGAGTTAACTTAGTAAATGGTATGCTTTTGAAAAAATATTTGAAAATGTAAATCACCATAACCTGCTTTATTTGGAAAGTTAAAGTGTAAGATCTGAAGAACTAGTATTTAACTTATTTTTAAATCAGATTTTTAATAAGCAACTAAGAAACTGCTATGAAAACAACTTTAAAAATTGTAGCATTCTGAAATTGAGTTCTCAAGTGGAACATTTCTAAAATACCTAATATTCCCAACAAGTGGCGATCTCACTTGGTAAAAATAAATCCATTTTGTATCTAAAATACAGCATAGAATAGAGTTGTTATTGGAGTGTTGGAACTTTTAAGTGATAACAGTTTATCAGTTTTATGATTATTTTCATTTCCATGTGTTTTAACTCAAATCTGAAGGAAATAGGCACACCCTCTAACACTCAAGTAAAATTATAGTGAGGTATTTATTTTTGATTAGTATTTCTTAGCTAAAGGCCCACAATCTGCTTTCTAGTTAGTCACTTGGATTGAGTGATAGATATCTTAAAGACATGCGGTGAAAGTGAACCCCGTAATACCACTGTGCCTAATTATTTCAGGGTTCCTCTATCAGTTCCTCATCTTGCAGATTTATTCCAATACCAAGGTATGGTTGAACCAGCTGCCCAGCCTTAACTCCATGTAGTGCCCCTCTGCTAATATTCTTTTAACTGATTGATTTGTATGTGTTTTAACTGTCCGGTGTTTGGATTTTACCTCTTGATAGGTCCATTTGTCCCCGGTGCTGCTTTTAAAGATGTAGGGCCACGTGATCAGGTATCAAGTTGAGTAGGTACGCAATTGGCCTAGATATGTCTCTGTGCCTGTTTTATCTTCTCCCAGGAAGAGCTGCTTTGGTATAGATGTTTACTTGGGTTTATACAAAGAACTGGGCAGCAGTCTTGGAAAGCTTTCTGAAGTCTAAGAGCCTGAAGGGATTTGGACGAGGAATAGTAACAAAGGCGGCCTTTACGTCTTTGAACACGAAGCACATATATGTATGTTGTATAAAGACTAAAATGATTGTTACACCAGGGCTTCCTGACCTCTGGGGGAGACTTGCAAAAAAGCAGAAAGGAGCACAAAGTGATGTGAATTTGGTTAGCTTGTTTTATCCAGTTTCTCATTTCCTTTACGTTTAAACCTGAACATAACACCCTTCTCCAGTATCTAGCCAGCAGACTTCTGGTTGGGAAGCCCTGTATCAAATTTTCAGAATGTACCCAGTTTCCCTTTTTTTTTTTTTTTTTTTTTGTACAGTGCTTTACACCTGCTAAAAATTAACTTGTTTAATGCAAAACAAGACCTTGGAAGGTCATCATATTAAAGCTGGTTTGATTATAATAGTTATCTTTTAGGAAGAAGCTTTTTCCCTATGTAAGATGTCATACTGCAGATTTAAAATATAGACTATCAATAAAATGCATGAAGTGATTGATCATTTGTGCTTGATCATCTCTCCTTGGGGTTTTCTTAAAAGGGGAAATTTGATAAAGGTGCAGTTTCAAACTGATGTCAGATGGACTTGATTTTTTAGACTTAAGTGGAATTAAGTGCAACCTTGATTTTGATTCCCCTCACGGCTATGGGTGTGGGCACTTACTGGTTCATGGGATATGACTTCCATTATAATGGCTTAATCTTGGAGTGGTAAAATAAAAGATTAAAGTATATTCCAATACAAGAATCCTGGAATTATGTAAATGGCATTTTAATTAGGTGCATCTTTGCCGTTTCTTGTATGTTCACCATTGCCCTGAACTCCCTTGTTTGACCTTAAATACAAAAATTTGTCTTCCTACTTCCATTCCTACTTTCCATCCTCTTACACATGTTGCCTGAGCCACTAAGATGGCCTTGTTTCTAAGTAGCTTGTCACATTCTGATACCTGGGTAACCCCTCCCCTTGGTATCAGTATTCATTTAGCTGATGGTAACTTTTATTGTAATTTAATTTCCTCTGCTTCCCACCAAGCCCTGTCACTGGCATAGGAACCCAGCTCCTTGCAATAATTCTGGTGTGGTCAACTCTTAACATTGTGACGTTCCCAGGATTTTACTTTTAGTGTCGTTCGTGATTCTTTGAAACTCTAATGTACCACTGAAAAAGTTTACATTCTAGACCACAGAGTAAGTCAATGCACAGCCATCTTGTTGAGGGATATTCAGTGTTAAAGGACCATTACCTAGAACAGGATCTGGTAAATCAGAAGATTATAAGCTATACTCTTAATGGTCATTTGAAAAAATAAATAAAAGCTAGGGTCCCATTTCTCTGCAGCCCTTGAATTCAGGCAACATTAAAATCTAAGGCCTTGTAAAGGGTTACTTTACTAACACCTAGATTTTTCTAATTGCTATCAGGTAGTGTATGAAGCACTTTACAAATTACTTAACCCTCACAGTGTTTCTGTGGTGTATCTTACCATCCTGTTTTATAAGTGGTGCAGCTGAGTGAGATACAGGTATTCAGTAATTTGCCCAACATTACCAAGTGGCAGTATTTGTAGGCAGATTTCTGATTCCAGAGCTTAGTTTCATTGTGTTCTTAATCCTGCTGCTGTATGACCCCTTTTTTAAAAATATTTATCCTGAGCCCGAGACTAGATTACTTATGAGGTACGATTTCTTAGGCTAAACATTGGTTTTGGCTAGTTGGCCAAGGAAAATTTAAAGGGCAATCTGAGAGGAATTTGGGTCATAAATTTCAGTAAATCACTGGGCATTACCAAATACACCTTAGCACTACACCGTATTTTGCCGTGTATAACATTTTGCCCAAATTTTTGAAGGAAAAATAAAGGTGCACATTATACATAGGTGATCCTAATTCCGTATCTACATAAATGTTTTTAATTCCTTTATGCTTGTGCATTAAAAGCAACTGTAGAAAGCAGTAACAGTATCTGTATGCAAAATTATGCCCTGGAATATGATAATTGGTTTTGTTTCTAAATATAAAATTGAATTGAAAGTTCTTTTCCTGAAAGTTTGGGCCAAAAACATGGATGTGCATCATACACGGGAGTGTATTATACATGGCAAAATATGGTATTTCTGAAAGTCTTGGAGGCCAGAGTAGGTATGGGGACTCTAATATCAATCGTCTTCTCAGCCCCTCATTGTATGTGCTTGGCCCCAGTTATTACTTCATTTGAAAATAGGAAATGACTAGAAAAAAAAAACAGCTTTCTTTCTGGTATGCCAGCCAGCTTATTGGCATCCAAGTATATGCCCTTTAAAGTTGCCTTAGGCAGATATAGGCATTCCCAAAATGCCATTGCTCAGAAAATATTTGGAACTTGTTTAAAATTGCTTTTAGAAACAATTTTATGAGTATCTGAGATGTGCAGCCCTCTTCGGTATGTTCACATTATTTGCCACCCTTAAGTTGACTTGGCTGTTTCCAAGAATTATCTTTTTCTCAGTGAATGGAAATTTGCCACCCTTAAACACGTTGAAAAGGATGCACTACTTAAAGGCAATCACACATAAGGCATGTCAAAATCATAGGTGCAGTAGTATTTAGAGTAAATGGCTATGGAGGAGAATATTTTGAAAAGATTCACACCTCAATATTTGAAGCGCAGGGAGAAAGATAAAGGCATCAGTGGGGAAATATGTAAAAAAGTTGGGAAAACATTACAAAAACCTTAAAAATACACATACTATAGTTATCCATCCCCATTCAAATATTTGAAAGGAACAGTGAGCAGTAATGGGGGAAACAAGAGCTCATCTGTTTTCTCAGCTAAGAAGATAAATGTGTATTGGGTTCCCACTATGTTCTAAGCATTGTGCTGGTGCCAAGTTTCTCTTCCTCCTGTGTTTGACAGGATGGGGATTTGGAGCCCCAAAAATATTGCTGGGTTTCTCAGTGGATAGTGTTGGTAACTATGATATACCTACTTGTTAAAAAGATTCACACTTGGTCCCCTATCTGCGCCACATGTTCTAGAATAGCACTGCCCAGTAGGAATATAATCCAAGTCACATGATTTTAAAATTTTTAGCTCTGGCTGGTGTAGCTTAGTGAATTGAGTGCTGGCCTGTGAACCAAAGGGTCAGTCGCTGGTTCGATTCCCAGTCAGGGCACATGCCTGGGTTGTGGGCCAGGTCCCCAGTAGGGGGCGTGCAAGAGGTAGCCACACATTGATGTTTCCCTCTTCCTCTCTCTAAAAATAAATATTTAAAATTTCTAGTAGCCACATTATAAGGTAAAAAGAGGTAAAAATAATTTTAAGGTTAAAATATTTTAACATGTAATCAATATAAGAATTATTAATGAGATCTATAACATATTTTCATACTGGGTCTTCAAAATCTGGCATTTTACACTTCAAAGTACATCTCATTTTGGACAACATACATTCCAAATGCTCAATAGCAGTAAGTGGCTAGCAGCTACTGTATTGGACAGTGCAGTTGTAGACCAATATGGGATAGAGTGATTAAAGTGGGTAGGATGCAAATGGCAATGTTTTAAAAGTTCACCTGTAGACACACACTTTATCTGCTTATCTACATTACCCTAGAAGTAAATAGACATCATTCTTTTGTGTGTCAAAGCTGTGGCTTAGAGTGTCTATCCAAGCTTACAAAACTCTCCCTGCTTTAAGGTTAAAAGTATATGCTGCCTACCAAAGCTTGAAATCCCACTACTAATAATTAACAAAAGACCTTAGCTGGTTGAGGGCCCCATAATTAAAAACTTGGGAAGCCCATTATAATGAGAAGTATGTAGCAGCTAATAGTGATTGTTACAATTATTTATTGCAGCAACAAGCACCTAGTGTTTTATGTGGACTCTGTTATGAGTTCAGCTATGTTAAAATTGTACAGGTAAATAATTTCCACATTTCAATATACCCAGGTTAGCTCTGTTAGGAAGAGCTAACCTGGATTTATCATGTGTTTCTGCATTGTAGTTCGATAGTAAGTGGTAATATATGTCTAAATGAATTTCTTGGGATAGGAAGGAGAAGTTGACAACTTGAATATAAGCTACCAGATCAGGCTTTAGCCCCAGTGAAAACAAGTATTTCCCAACACCAAATCTCTGCTGCCGTTGCTGAAAGGTTTTTTTGTTTTGTTTGTTTGTTTGTTTTTTTGCAACATGGAGTAAAATAATAACTCCTGTGAAGAAAGAGCCTTTGAATTTGAAGTTTGGAAAAAGTTGATTCATTTGGATTGGCTTAGTTGTATTTTCTGTGTGAATATAACATTTTCTGTGGTCTTTTTTATTTAAGAATGTGAAAACTCATTTAGTAGTATAGGATGAATGTTGGTTTCTAGTCTGGGTGACTCAAATCTATCTGTATATCTGCTTGCTTGAAAGAAGCCAGAGGAGCATGTCACCCAGCTTTTATTCAGAATATTGGATGCAGCCCTTCTAGATTAAAGGTGAAAATTCAGAAAGAGTCATTCTCTTTTGTCATGGCTCTGCCCTTCCGTAGAAGAAGGAAAAGAATAGGAAAGCATCCAAGGCCTTGTTAGCACAAAGGTACAGGATTATTCCCAAGAAGCAGAAACCAACTCAGCAACTAAACCCAAATTCTGTCCTATTGCTCTAATGAAAAAGAAACTTCTCCCCAATGATGCTGTCTTCTCTAGGTCTGAGTTAATCCCTTTTCTCCACATTTGGGGACCATCTACATGTTTAATCAGGAAAAATGTTTAGCCTAATCTGCGAAATAGAAATACATTTTAAGCTTCATTTTAGTATAGATATCTAACAGTCCTTGTACAGACATGGACACCATCTGGCCTCTTTCTGTTATTTTTTAAAAGTCTGAGGTCAAAGTAACTTGGGAAAAAAAGCTGGATAAGCCCTTCTACTTCCTCTCCATCCCCCACTCCCAAGGTGTTCTCTTCAGTTCACACTACTGGTACATTTGATTTTGAACATCTTATACATTAACTGTCCAACATATATTAACTAGGACTACCCTAGGCCTTATTTCCTGCTTAAGATGCCAGTTTATAAATTTGAGCCTAGAAATTTCAGTGTGCTAGATTCCTGACTCTGAAATCTTGTGGGTGACTGAAATGTCTACCTATGACTGTTCCAGAGAGGTATTGGAAGACCCACTAGAAAGCATACTGTGATTTACTGCACCTGCCCTCCAATCAGCAGCACTGTATACACACTTTCATTCCACTGAAAGGTTATGAACTGCTAGCATGGTCCTGAAAGGAAAGAGGAGGTGGAGAAATGGTTAAAGGTTGAGATTGATTGATGTGTTGAATACCTACCTGTTCATAAGCCACTGGGTTAGGCCATGTCCTATTTGTTCTCTTATTTGAGACTCAAATAATAAATAAACAATTGGGGGGGCAATTGAATATTTGCATTTTATAAACTAAATAGAATCAGAGGTTAGGTGACATACTCCAGTTTCCACTGCTAGTACTGGTTATCAAAAAAAATTTTTTTGATTAGAATCTAGGTTTCAAGCACCATTGTGGGTGTAGGGGATACTGTGGTGAACAAGAAAATGTCATTGCCTTCATGGAGCTTACATTCAAGTAAGGTAGAGGCAGATGATACACTTTTAAATACAAATTAAGACAGTGATTACACGCCGAGAAGAAAATAAAATGGTGTGGTGTGATTATGACTGCGATGGAGTAAGGTGGCTAGAGAAGACCTTTCTGAGGAGGTGACACAGGCTGAGACCTGAGCGAATAGGAAGCAGAACATTTCAGCTCCAGGAAATGAGTTCTGCTCAGTAGGTGGAGGGAGGAAAAGGAGCAGTGTTGAAATAGGATGAGAGATGAGTCAGGGACCAGTGTATGAGAGATTTATTCTGAGATAAAAAGCTGTTGGGGTCTTCCTTGTACATGGAAGTGAAGGGTTCTGACTTAAATAACCACTAGGTAGCAGAATCAGAGCTAGAAGACAGATCTGACTCTAGGGCCTCTACATGTTCCATGACACTACAGAAGACACCCTTCCTTGCTCCTTTCCATCCCCAAATGCAAGTGCATGAAATCCAGGTCCACAGTACCCTGTAGAGGGCTCTGCAATGATCTAGCAGGGGTGGCATCTCTGTGACATGCTGGAAGAAGAGTTGTCTTGGGCCACATATAAAATACATTGTGACACATAATCATAAAAAAAAATCTCATCACGTTTTAAGTAAATTTACAATTTTGTGCTGGGCCATATTCACAGCCATCCTGGGTTTCATGTGACCCACGGGCCACAGGTTGGATACTCCTGCAAGCTTTTGACTTCCCTTTCTAGGTTTCCTTGGTTTCCTAAGAAACTCAGTTTGTGGGACTCATATAAACAGAAGTTCAGTAATTTTATCTTATTTTCTCTAATCTGATTTGAATGACCCTATTTTGCTATCACTGATAAAATTCTCAGGTAATGGAATTCAATGCCATAAATAAAATGAACACTGATAACGGCCAGTCCAGCATCGCTCTGTTTTACTTGACTAATACCTGCAGGGGGCAGGGTTGCCCATATAATGAACCAAAGAGACAGCTGTCTTTAAAAGAGCTGTTGAAACCCTTTCCATTGGATGCCTCTTGGTGACTTCTTGTGAGTGAGTTTACTAATGAATAGACTAAATTCAACAAACTCAGGTAAATCTGGTAAATTTAACTTACATTTATGGAATAGCTGATATGAGCTGGCATTTACAAATGACAGTCACCCAGTTCAGTTTCCTACATCTAGGCAGGTCTACATTCAAACCATCCTGAGACAGAATTGGTAGCTGAAAATCTGAAGACTCTGGATTATTGAGGGGATATAGGCCCCTAACCTAGCCGTGGGTATAGGGGCCCCAACCTCAGTATCCAAGTTCCTAGTTCACCTTCTGGGTTTCAGACACAGGAACAAACAGTGAAAAGAAATAGGGCCAAAAGAAAGGCAGTTACAGGCTGCAACATACGAATCAGGCCAAGCTACATGGAAATTGGCTCCTTTTCTGCTTGTTATGGTGGCATACATTGCTTCCCTAGTCTACTTACTAGGTCCAGGTTGCAGTCCCACCTCATTTCTCTGCCACACCACCATTAACTGTTGGGATGGATCTCATAGGGACTTCGTGGCCACATTCTTTCTGGACCTCAGGAAAGTCTATGGATTTTGAGGGCTGCAGGTGAGTGCACATGGAGCTTGATTCATTTGCGGAGGTGTCTTCTCAGGCTAAGCAACAAGTTTTCAGCAGAGGCTCTTCAATGGGTATGGCAAGAACTACTAATTCTAATCTTGCCCTAAGTTGCTATGACAAGGTTCTTTGCAAATAGCATATCTGATATGGACCCTAGTCCTATATAAATACTTGCCTGGGAAAGTTAACACCTGGTGATTTTTTTCCCCTGAAAATTTCCCCTATCTTTGATCCTTTGAAATAATGTGTTCACCTGGAGATCCAACTGAATTATTAGAATTGAGTGTGGATAAGGACACATGGCTCCAGAAACTTAGTTTAAGAGGCATAGCTCCGGCTGGGTGGGTCAGTTGTTGGAGAGCTGTCCCACACACCAAAAGATTGGGGAGTCAATTCCCAGTCAGTGCACATACCTAGGTTGAAGGTTTGATCCCCAGTTGGTGCACATATGAGAGGCAAACAATCTATGTTTCTCTCTCACATCAGTGTTTCTCTCCCTTCCTCTCTAAAAGCAATGAAAAAGTGTCCTTGGATGAGGAAACATAAATAAATAAACAAATAAAATTTTTTGAAAGAGACAATATAAAGGTCCAGGGCCTTAACATTAATGAACATCAATGATCCTATTCAGCAAATGGCCCCTGAGAAAGACATTTGGGGACCCAAATGTACAGTGAAAAGAACATAGATTTAAGAGCCATCAGATTTAAATTCATATGCTTCTCACAAGTTGTGGTTTTAGATGACTTTTATCTTCTTTTGAGTCGCAATTTTCCTTTCTATTAAGCCAGAATAATGATGCCTACTTTGTTGGGAAGTTTTAAGATTACATAGGTAAATTTCCCAGCACTTTAATGGGGGGACATTCTATTGAGATATTATTTAATCTTAATAATATCTATTGAGATATTAATAACATATGAAAGCATTATTGCCCAGTATGGGAGAGGTGCTGAGCTAACCCTCAATGGCTGTAAAGTCTGTACATCTGACTTTAAGACATTTAAAAAGCACCAAGCATGTGCTTTGGAAAACCAGCTTCAGTAAAGATGGATACATGTGTCCAATGTTGTTCTTCTTTTTCAAGATATTTATTTATTTTTTTTAGAGAGGGGAAGGGAGGGAGAAAGAGAAGGAGGGAAACATCCATGTGTGGTTGCCTCTCACGCGCCCCTCGCTGGGGACCTGTCCCACAACCCAGGCATGTGCCCTGACTGGGAATTGAACCTGCAACCCTTTGGTTCACAGGCTGGTGTTCAATCCACTGAGCCACACCAGCCAAGGGCTATTTCTCCTTCAATTTTAAATAATAGCCTTGCTTGGTAGAGTAATCTTGGTTGTTAGTCCTTACTTTTTATTACTTTGAGTATTTCATGTCACTTCCTTCTGGCCTGTAATGTTTCTGTTAAGAACTCAGCTGACAGTCTTGAGGGAGCTTACTTGTAGGTAACTAATTTTCTCTTTTGCTGTTTTTAAGATTTCCTCTCTGTCCTTAATTTTTGCCATTTTAATTATGATTTGTCTTGGTATGGGTTTCTTTGGCTTCATCTTGTTTGGGATTATCTGCACTTCCTGAACATCTGTATCTTTCTTGTTTACCAGGATAGGGAAATTTTCAGTCATCAGTTTTTCAAAAAGCTCTCAATTCTTTTTTCTCTATCTTCTCCTTCTGGTACCCCTATGATTCAGATGTGTTGCTTCATGTTGTTCCAAAGATACCTGAAACTATCCTTATTTTTTAAAATTCCTTTTTTTTTTTTTTTTGGTACTCTGAGTGAGTGTTTTCTGCTACCTTGTCTTTCAAATATCTGATTTGATCACCCTGCTTTATCTAAACCTACTGTTTATTTCTTCTAGTGTATTCTTCACTTTGGAAATTGTGTTTTTCATTTTGGACTGGTTCTTTCTTATGGTTTGTATGTCTTTTTTTATGTTTACTGTCTCTTGTTTAAGATCTCCCTGAGTTCATCCATTCTTTTCCTAAGTGCCTTAAACATCCTTATAATCATTATTTTGAACTCTATATCTGGTAGATTGCTTGCCTCCATTTAATTTAGTTATTTTTCTGGGAATGTCTCCTGTTCTTTCATTTGGGGCATGTTTCTTTGTCTCCCCATTTTGGCTGCCTCTTTGTATTTGTTTCTGTGTATTAAATATATCTACTATGTCTTCCAGTCTTGGTGGGTTAGCCTTATGTAGTAGATGTACTGTGGGACCCAGTGGTGCACTCTACCTTATCACCTGAGCAAGGTGCTCTAGGAATGTCTCTTGTGTGTTTTGTGAGCTTAACTGCTGTAGTTCAGTCTTGTTTGCTGTTGGTCCATTTCTGCATAGGGTTGGCCATCAAGCTGGCTGACAAGGAGGATTTGCCCTGACAACAATGTATGAGGTGCTGTGTGGGGACTGGCCCAAGAAAGCAGAATTTGCCCTAGCAGAGTCTGCTGCCTACCAAAATCTCCCTTTGGAGGTGCCACTTGTAGAGCTAATTGGGTCCTGCTCTGATGTGGTCTGAAGTCTTCCACTGGGTTTGTTGGTTCTGGGGCTTCTTGGGAAGGACTCTGGTATACATCAATGTCAGATGCTGCCTGTGACTGGGCAACACATTTTAGCTACATAGTATTTCATAGTTTGTGACTGCCTCTGTTTGGCCTGGTTGTGCATGGAAAGGACCAAACTGAGCACCAAGGCCAGCTTCCACCAGCACTGAGCCCAGGGCAGTTCAGCAAAAGCCCTAAGATTCCAAAATCTGACTTCACTACTACTGTCTATTAGGCTCAGTCTCTGAAAGAGCCTCTGGAGGTACACAAGTTGCATGAGGTAGGTTCTCAGTGAGTCACAAGGTAGGGGCGAGTAACCAGATTGACACTGATTCAAACTTGGTGCCAGTGCTGTATCTGAAGCCACTCAGCAAAAGTTCCAGGTTATACCAAGGCCCGCAGCTACCTCTTGAGTTCCTCTGGGCCTTTGTGGTTGGGCTGGGTGTCAGAGAGTCATCGTGGTGAGGCCAGCAGTGTTCATCAGGCCTAAACAGACTGAGATTTGGCTGTGTGAAGGGAAGGCTCTACACAGGAACTGTGGTGCTAGTCAGTCACGGAGGGGAAAATGTGCCCCACTCTAGAGCCACGCTACACACTCTCTCCTGGATTCTGCCTGAATCACCTTGAGAGCCTGAGACATACATGGCAGTCTGCCTGTAGTGGGAAGGGTGAAGCTAGTGGATCTCTTGGCAGGGTGGTGCCTGTCAGACTCATGGGAAGGGTGAATAGGTCCTGCCCCAGAGTCACACAATTTAGTTTCTGACACTCCTGAGCCCACCCAGACTTCTGTACCAGGGACCCAGGCAGCCGACTCCTCCACAGGGTATGAGCTTGGCAGGGTGGGGCCACAGAGAGTTGGGAAGTTGAGATTATTGCATTCCCTCAGGCTAATACCCTATGGAGAGGAGTTCTTGAGGCAAGAAAGATAGTGTCTCTGGGTAGTGTGGGAGAGGGACTCAGCTAAGTGACCCTGTCAGCTGTCCCACAGCTCTGTCTTTAGAAGCACACAACCCAATCTCTCCTTGCTCAACTTTAATCTTCTCCTAGCTGCCCTTCCTCTGCCAGAGCCCAGGGTGAGTAGCTGGGAATGAGATTTTGTGTACTGAACCTTTAAAAGGGTACCTGAGCCTTGGATGGGTGGCTCATTTGATTGGAGAATCGTCCTGTACACCAAACGATCATAAGTTTGATTCCCAGTCAGGGTACATATTAAGGTTGCAGGTTCAATCCCTGGTCAGAGTGCATACAGGAGGCAGGAGGTAGTTGATCAATGTTTCTCTCTCTCTCCTTCTCTCTCTCTCTCTCTCTCTCTCTCTCTCTCTCTCTCTCTCTCCTATCCTCTCTCTGAAATCAATAAACATATACTTGGGTGAGAATTTCTTTTAAAAAAGAGGGCACCTGGTTTTCTAGCAGACACATGTCTCTCCCTGGCAGACAGAATTCCTGCTGATTTCCACAGCCAGCTGTTACATGGGCACCTCTTCCCAGCTCTGGTACTCTGGGCTAGGGAGCTTCATTTGGGGTTGAGACCTATTGTTCCACAAGGGAAACCTTTGCAAGTGTGATATCCCTTCATATTCTCAGCCTCCACACATGAGTGTGAGCCCAGCTCTTTTCACATCTTTGCCCTTCCTACCAGTCTCAATGTGTCTGTAAAGTCTTGGTTATGAGATTTCTGTTCAGCTAGAATTCAGTTGGTTATTCAGGTTGATTGTTCCATAATTTAGTAGTAATTCCAGTTTGGTCCTTGGAGATGAGTGTAACTTCCACCTGCTCTACTGCCATCTTGGATCTCTGATTTCAGGTATTTCAAAAGTGTTGAAGTTGATTTTATGGCCCAGGGTATGGTCTATGGAGTGGGGGTAGGGCCATAATTTTTCCCATACTGTCTGACTGGAGTAGAATGGTTGTTGTGTAAAAGTTTTCCATCTTTCTAGGCTGTCCCTTTCCTGATTCTTTGGTTAGAGAGAGAAAGGTTTTCTTGGGATTCTTAATGTCAATTTCCATTGACATTTCTGGTTTCTGGATTCTCCACCACCAAGTCTGGGATGTATAAGGCAAAAAGGAAATCTAGACCACTCACCTCAGGTGAGTCATTCCACAGGTACTGCAGTCCCTAGCTGGTCTGCTTTCTTACCTCAACCTTTTAGAGTCTTCCTAGGTTTGTTGTTCCTCATGAGAGGAATGGGGAAAAATCAGTTCCAGAAATTTTAGTGAACTCTGAAGTCGCTCTGTGACTCCCCTAGTCATGATATGCAGTGTGAAAACTACTGGATCTGAAGCTTTTTACCATTTTAACTCTGGCCTTCTTTGACTCTTTGGTTTCTTCCTGGTAGGATACCCCTTAACTGTGTTGACAAAGGATTGTGAAGAAAGAACTTAATTGGCTAGAAAAAGGGAATAAAGGTAAGTTTGTTAGTAGACCCTGTGATCTGTCAATATAATGTTTAAAGTTCTCCTGGAAATCACTAGTTACAAGTATTTACAGAGTTTCTGAATAGGAGCTAGCTTTGACTAGAACTTGACTTTCCCTGAAACTTGGCTCTTCCCGCACTCCAGACACAATGTTCAAACGTCGGAGGACTTGGCCTGGCTTCTTGAAGCTATTCCTCTGAAGGGAAGGCTTAGGCTAGTACTTATTAGGATCTGGAAATTTAGAATCTACCAAACAATGTGATACTAAGAGGTGGTGGTGGTTAGACAAAACCAAGCTCCTCTTCAGATAGAGGGACTCTCTCAACTGGGAACAGGGTAGATGAGGATGGTATTAGCCACAGTTGCTTGTGAGGCATATTGAGGACAAGTCCACCTCACTGAGGTGTGTGGACAGGGGTTTAGACATGATCTCCACTTTTCCTTTCCCCAAGTGCTGCCATGGGAGTTTCCCTACACTTAATTGTACATATTTGCTACTCTTCCCCTCCTCCTCTCTGTAGCTTGTCAAAGCATTGGAACTCTAGAGCAGAGGGAGCTTCTTATTGAGCCAGTTTTATTGACCACTTAGCACATTAATCTTTTCCAAGAAAGCAGGGCCTCCCAAGAATTGTTCCTCATACCCACTTCCAATAACCAGCCCAGACAAAGGACCTTTTCAGGGCCTCTGGGCATCAAGAAAGGCTCTGGAAATTAGCCCTAACTGATGATAATGTTATTGAATAATGAGAGGATTGGAGGAGTGAGGCACAAAACAGCACATTTTGGAGTTTTACCTCTATTTTGTGGCAAAGAGGAACCCAGAAGACAAAGTCCTGCACTCCCAGGGAAAGATAGATCAAAGACTCCCAATTCTTCCACATTCCTTTCTCCCTCCGTAGAAGAGGCTAAGGCGGGTGAGTGGGAGGTGCACAAGGACTCTGGCTCACTTCTGCTGCTTTCCATACCTCCATCTCAGGGCTCTGGTGCTGCTTACTATGCAGAGATTTGCTTATGGGATGGGGGAAGAGTGGACCTAGGGACTGCAGGTGCTGAGTCCAGGAGCAGCAAGCAGGTTTTCTGAGATGTCAGGGGCAAAGAAAAATTCACTTCCCTACTTTCTGTGAGGTGGACTGGACAGAGCCTTGGATAAGAGGTTTTTTAAAAAAAAAATTGTAAAATTTTTATTCATTTATTTTTACAGAGAGGAGAAGGGAAGGAGAAAGAGAGGGAGAGAAACATCAATGTGTGGTTGCCTCTTGCACGCCCCTTACTGGGGACCTGGCCCACAATCCAGGCACGTGCCCTGACTGGGAATCAAACTGGCCACCCTTTGCTTTGCAGGCCTGCGCTGAATTCACTGAGCTATACCAACCAGGGTGGAGAACAGGTTTGAAACCTGGCATTCAGTTTCTCCTCTGGGCTTCACTTTCCCAATCTGTATAAAACAGGTACAAGAGCAGCAATTCCCAGGGTTGGGGAGAGGGTCGATCAAGCATGATAAGGAATATGGGAGCACCTATGACTGTAAATTGCCCACCCAAAGGTGAGAGTGCCCTGTTATCATTGAAGAAGGCCACTGCATCTAGATATGCTGGGTGTGGGCAGTAGGCCCTTGTGTTCATGGAGCTGAAGGATGAAAGGAATGTGTCTGTGTATCTGTTCATGTGTATGGGGGTGGAGAGGAAGCCAATGAGGAGGCAAGTAGCTGGAAGATCTCAGACTGACAGGAGGAAACTGGCCTTTGCAAGGCTTTAGTGCCTGAAGATCTGCAAGGCTGCCCCCCACCAGAAGAATCCACTTTGGAGGAGAGAGGGTGTATGTGACAGAGGAGTGGACCTGATTACCCTGGTCCCCTCCTTCACCTCACTTAGGCAACCGGCTGAAGAAAGCAGGTTGGTGGAGTAAACTGGAAGGGTGTTAGGTGGGAAACAAATTGATGAGCTCCAGTTTTACAGTCAGTGTTGTCCTTCTTACCATTCCTGGTAGGAAGTGCCGCTAGTTCACCTGTGTGAATGTAGGGCAGCCAATGTGTTTTGCAGCGGTAGGGCAGGGGCAGGGGGATTCACCTTTTCACTGGGTGAGATCTGGGGTCTGTATGGTGTGGGTGTGGGCCTGACTTGGGAGCTCCCACCAGCGTGGTTGTCCCTGGGAGTTCTTGGACAACTTTTATGGTGACTGGGGAGGAAGGAGATTAATAGGTACGTCAATGCTTGGGCAAAAGTAACTACACTGTGCTGAGCTGCATGGATGAGGTGGCCCAGCAGGCCCAGACTAGGGTTGGAGGTTGGAAATGAGGGCGGAGGACGATGGCTCCTCTGACTCCAGCGTTTCCCAAAGCAGTCCATGCCCCCAGGCCCCTCATTCTGGCCGGCCTCCTGCCTGAAATCACTTAGGATCTCCACTAGCTGCTGCCAACACTGCCCTTGGGGCTTTGGGGCCAAATCTGGTTGGTGGGGGGTGGCAGTTTCCCACTGGCTCAGCCCGAATTCCCTTGAGGGCTCTGAACCCAGCGCGCAGCAACACTGCAGTCTGTGGTGTCAGTGGCACCGGCAGCGCCGTGGGGGGCGGGGGATCAAGGAGCAGCTGAGCCCAGCACACAGGGTAGCTGCTGTCTCTAGCTCCGTGAACAGTTGGGTGCACCTGGGACTGGGCCCTCCCACCTTCCTTCCTGCTTTCTTCCCCTGGGTGGGAAAGGTGGCTATTCTGAGCTGGCATGATTCCCATCTACCAGGGTCAGATGTATCTCCATGGCGTGCCTCCCAGGTTCTTAACCCTCCCAGACCCGGTAATGGATGGAGGGCCACGGAGGGCCATGGAGGGCCGGGAAACCCCTTTCCGCCCAAGGTGACCCGAGGGCAGTAGCAGAACCAGGAGCAGCAGCCACGGCCCTGTTCGGCCCGCCATCCCCCAAACCCATCTCCATCTCCAGGCATTCCCCAAGTGTGGAGTGGGCGTGGGGACCTGGTGGAAAATAGCACTCGTTAGCACCCCCATCCCCATATCCCAGGGCCCAGTAGTTGCAAGGGCAGTGTAGAGTGGGTGTGTAATGGAAAAAAGAGTTCCAGTTACTTCCTGCGCGTCTCTAGCCCCTATCCCTGGGGTGTCTACCGTAGGAGCCAGGGAGCGCGGAGGCTCTGGGTCCGGGCGCCAGACAGGTGTTGACAGTTCGCGTCTCTGACTGGCCCGGGCGTGAGCGGGCTGGGCTCAGCTATGCCCTTCCCTCCCCCAACTGGACGCGGGCTCGACACTTGTTAGATTTGCGCAATGGGCTAATTTTATCCGGCTCCCGCTCAGCAAGAAACCAACGTTGAGGAGAGCGTGGCTCTGGCCACACAGAGGCCAGTCAAGGGGCTGTGAAGAAGGGAAATGCTGTGGCCTCCATCCCGGAAGAGGCGCGGTCGTCTTTTCCTGCCCCTAAAGGCGCTGAGGTTGGTATGAGCAGGGCCGCTGGGGTCCAGAAGAGGAAAAAGTGTTTTGGTAAGAAGATAGTACAAATTCCTCCTTGTGTTTGTTCTCTGTTTTCTCTACCTCTGTTCCCATCATTCCTGAAATCCATGGGTTCTAGCAGAGTCACTGTCACAAACCAGGTCTTTAGAAAATATTGCTGAAATGACTTTAAAACCAGGCGTGCAACTCTGCTTTTGGCGACCACTAGGGAGAGCTGAAAGACAGGAATCAAAAAATCTTCTAAAGCAAAGCCTCCTCAGCCCCTGCAGGAGTTGGGCATGGAATTCTTTTCCTTGCACTTCTGGAGTTTCCTCCACATTTCAGCTTATTAGAATTTAAGAATTTACTTCTGGCTCTGGTTCAAACCAGCACCTACCCTATCTAGGTACTAGCTGTCAGACACCAGAGATTTGTTGGGGGGCACCTGTAACCCATCAGCTGGCCTGCTCTGCTTCTGTGACGTGGCAGGGAGCTGCTGTCAGACATGAAAGGGCCCTGAAGGAAAGCATATGCTCATACAAATTATAGGATTTCATAGTTTTGAAATGTAATGATCACACACAGACTGGGGCCCTAGGGCCACTGGGGGAGGGGATGAGGGGCAATCGAACTTTGCTGCAAGAGCCTGGGGCCAGGCAGCAGGACAAAATAATTAGTCTCAGTGGGAGATAAAGAGGCTGACATACTAAGGATGTCTGCACTGAGTCAGGAGAGAATCCAATAATAGCCAAGAGTTAGGTGGTAAACCAGCCTCTCTCAAAAAACCAGTCCCCTCTCTTTGCCTCTCCCTTGCCAGGTATGTGGTCATAGGGAGATGGACTTTATTTGTGCCTGTTGGATTCTGAGGGTGAAGGGGAAGTAGGTGGAACCAGCTCTCCAGGCCAAGACTGCATGAAGGTCTGGAGTGCTTGGGTAGAGAAAATACCAAAAGTATGTCAGTTGGAAGTTAGAGTAATCATGAAAAGATGGGATGTGCTGAAATTCAGACTTGGATCAGATTTTATTTTCACTCAGAGCTATTCCTGCTGACACCCCTATGGATATGATCTCATTACATAGTCATTGAATGAAGTGGGCAACTCAGTTTCCCCTCCTTGGGTCAATTTTTCTGATCTCTAAAATGAGGGGTTTGGTCTGGATTGGAAGTCAATTACCTTAGTTCAAACCTCAACCCACTCTGTCACTGATGAACTGCATGAACCCCTTCCTATCTGTAGGCCTCAGCTTTCCCACTTCAGCTTAATGTACAGTACAGACCTGAGAGACCTGAAGGTTACCCCGAGCTTTATCATTGTTGTAGGCCTCTTCTGCATCACCGTCAATGTCTTCTGTTGCTGCCTGGCTGCATAAGCCAGGTTTACCAGTTCCTTCAGGTTCCCTCATCAGTAACAAGTGGTAAGAAAGGGGGCTTGAACTGTGTTATGGCAAGGTCTTTGCTAATTTTCAACATGGAATGCTTGTAACAAGGTGGTGGTGACCTTGGCAAGGCCTGCACACCCACTCAGCCACTAACCAGTCACGTTCCCATTTTATGAAGTAACCACTTTTTCACTTCAGAGCTCCCTTAAAAATCCAGTCCTCAACAGCCTGCCCAACTTCAAACCCCTAAGAAGCTCATTTTCAAATTTCTGCTCTCATAGAGAATTTAGACCCTGGCAGAAATTTGATTTGAAATGAGATGTCAGTTCTGAAACCAAACTTCCTGCTGTTAACCAGGTTAAAACTATTTCACACTTGTAGGCAAGTTACATACCAAAGCTAGATTTTTAGATGTTTATTTTGTTCCAAACCTTTTGAGGATTTAATTAATGTACCAGGTCTCAAGCTCCCAAATTTTATTCATTCTGCTAGATTTGACTATAAATTCATAAGAGGCTGCATCATACCCTAAATATTAATACTGTGCTGCTTTTGCCAACCGATATTCTCTCCAAAAGCATACGAGCCCACACATGCACATGCACGTGTGTAGAAGTAAATTGACACCCTGCTGTGTTATGTGACACCTGATAAGGCAAATTTGGGACCCATGAATGACTTCCTTCATCTTGCGAGAAGTGGGTGGTAGCCTGATTCTTAAGAGCTATTCACACCATGTACAATAAAGGAGGCCCTGCAGAATTGCCCTCTACTGAGTTGGTGGGTGTGGGGCAGGAGAAATGGAAGCAGGGGTTTTTGTGCTCAAACATTTTCAATGGTCTCTCCTGAGGCCCAGCTTCTCCTGTTCCACTGCTGTTTGAGCTATTAGGATAGTAATTAGGCCCCTTCCTACCCACAAAGCCAAGAAACAGTGTGTTTTCATTTGATGAGTTGATAAGGGCTGAACTGGGACCAACAGAGGGGGATCGGGACTTTGGCCTTGGTTCAGCCATCAGAGGCCAACAATGCCCCAGCTGCCTATTTGTAACAGAAAAACTCGTGGATAGGGACCACTGTCTTCTTTGGAGCCCCTGAGAATCAACCTCATCCTCCTGAACCTGGGATGGCCCTGGCTTGGGGTGGCAAGTTACTATTAGCTCTAAGTCACAGCCAGGGATGCCTGGCAAGAAGATGAGAAAAAGTTTGAACGATAGGAACACAACATACCAAGGCACATAATAGGGAGAAAGACACACAAAGAGGCTGAGTGAGGAGAGTGGTTGAGCTCCTAATGAGGTGAATTGTGACAGCTAAACACAGTAAGATTGTTGCTTAGAGGGCATAGGAAATTGTCTGGCAGCAATTTTAGAAGGTGAGTGTGGTCCAGAGTCTACCTTTCCCAACATGTTTAATGCCAGCCAACCAGAGTGACCACAGATGCAAAGCATGATGGACACATTTGTTAGCAAAGGCTAGCAAGGTTTCACCTTCTTAAAAGAAACTGTCCGAACCTTTGTGTAGCTGCTGCCTCTACCTTTTGGGGATCCAAGTTGGGAATTGGATTTTCCCTAATACAGTCTCTTTCCTGGCCTACCCCAGGTGGAAGTATTGACCTGTCATGAGTTAGTACTTCAGCAGGTCAATAACTATTGCCCCTTCCCCATACCATGCCATCTCTCTGTCATCAGGCCTCCTCTGCCTGCTGAGATGAAAGGGATTTCTTCACATTTTGACAGCTGGATACAAGGATGGGGAGCTGGACCTGCAGATTGCATTGGCCTGGGAAATCTGTAAAAATCAGTGAGTGCTATTTAAGGCCCCTTCCCTATGTGATATTCTAGTCTTCCAGTCTATGATTATAGCAGCTTGAGCCAAAAGGTGAGGTATGGCTCAGCCTGAGATGAGTGGGACTGATGCTACTATTACAGGTGGGCTGGGCCAAGGTAAGGCTGATCGGCCCAAGCTCTGGATCCCTCCTTTATTTAAGCACCCATGTGTCTATGACAGTCATAAAAAGAAATAGAAAGGGAAGAGAAATGATGAGGAGGTAAAGAAAAAGAAAAGAGGAAGGGTAGAAGGAGGCAGACTGTTAACCAACCGGATAATAGGGAGACTATCTATATACTTGTAAACTAACAGCACCCACAGTTCTTGGGAAGCCACAGCCCTCAGAAACTCTAAGGTTAAACAAGGCTCCTTGTTTCATTTTATCTCTCTGCCTTCCCCTGCTCCCTCCATCAGTGGCTCCTAAAGTAAGATGGCAAGGAGCTTCTCAGCACATAG